>JARKHS020034690.1:205000-360970 GCA_030143305.2 Amblyomma americanum
GAAAATTGGTTGTTTCGGAAAGGAAATGGCTCAGTATCTGCCTCAAATCTCGGCGGACACCTGAACCGTGCCGTTGGCATGGAACCGGATGCCGTTTGGGTGGATGCCGCATGCACGGGCGAGGACGCGGTTGTAGCCATCACGAACGCCTCCCTACAACCGATTGCTACCCTTCACATATCTCCAACTGCCACTTCGGAGGAGGCTGAAGAGGCCGCTTTTGCCTTAGCCATCATGCGCACGGAGGCCCAGTATATACTGTCGGACTCTAAAACTGCCATACTAAATTTCGCCCGCGGGAGAGTACACGTCCCTGCATTTCGCATATTGAACTCCTCCGCCGCACACCCGCCCCGCCACATGGAGCTCATATGGGTGCCTGCCCGCTCCGGGAATCCCGGAAACGAGGTTGTCAACGCTTTAGCCCGAGGTTCTCTCAACCGGGCACCGGCGGCCTCCGATCTGGGGTTCTCACGGGAGCGCATGCACAACTTCAGTGAACTGACGCAGGCCTGCAAAGCCGAGCGTCGGCAGTACCCCCAACCCCATCCCTTCCTCGACAATTATCATCAGACACTTTGGAGGCGGCTCCAAACACGCACCTTACCCCCCCCCCCCCCCTTATATACGCTCGCGCTATCACCAAGTCCACACAAACCCCTCCTGTACCCTCTGCCACCACCCCAAAGCCACTCTCGATCATATCCTTTTCCTCTGCCCGGCGGATCCTTCCCCGCGGGGCCTGGAGCAGCTTACAACTTGGGAGGCTTGGGAGACCCTACTGCGCTCCGAGGACCCGGTCAAGCAAGCCATCGCCACAGGCCGGGCTGCCAGCGTCATGAGCCTCCGGGACATGAACGTTTGAGTGCACTGGGGCCGTGCGGGGGCCCAAGGACCTGCGTGTCCTAAACTCCCCTGGGTCTATTAAAGTTTTCACCACCACCATTTGCCGTAAGGAAAGAGATAACGCCGGGATTGAGAGAATAAAGAAAGGAAGAGAGGAACAAAGGAAGGAAGAGAGGAAGAAAAAGAAATGAAGAAAGAAATGAAGAAACAAAAAAGAAAGAAAGAGGTGCTGTAGTGGTGGGCTCCGGCATAATTTCGACCACCTGTAGGCGGTAGTAGTTTTTTTTATTAAAATAATAGTAAAAAGGAAGGAAAAGATTTTTGCTAGCCCCTGCATCTGCCATCGATACTGAAACACCTGAGCTGGGGCTGCGGAAATAAAGGATAGCAGGCAGAATGGAGAAATTAAATGAAAGAGGTGAGGAGCCAGGAAGAGAGGATAGGGGGGAGAAGTAATGTATACAAACTATTTACACAATAAGAAATGTGTCCAGGTTGTGCGCGTGATTAGTTCATTTTAGAGGAATTAAAACACGCGCACAGCACTGTGTTGGCTACAGCTGGAGTGGGGCGTCGAGTTATTAATCGTTCAAGGTAGAACTCGTGGAGCGTTCGGTCAGTGCGTATAACTACCTGACGGTGAACAGACGGGACGTCAAGCCCGTGTGTTCGAGAAATGCACAGAGGCTCACCGAAGTTCGCTCACGAGTGCGCGCACTGCCCTGCGGCCACAATAGCGTCTTGATTAAGTCTGGTAGCATGCCCTGCGCCCTATAGGCCGCAAGCATATCACGACGAGCATCGGCGAACGCGGAACAGTGAAGGAGCAGGTGTTCTAGTGTTTCCACTGCACCGCATCCGTCACACACATCACTCGTCGCGATTCCGTGACGCACCCGTCGTTCCCCGGGTCACACGCAGCCAATGCGCGCGCGGAGGATCATTGCACGTTGTGACTGTGTAAGTGCGCGACAACTGTCGATACTGTCAATGCGGTCAACTCCTGCGATGCGTGGGTCGGGGTGCTGCTGGTGATCTTTAACCACCTGGTGATCTTTAACGTGCGATGTCGGTGCGATGAAGGCGAAACGCAAAGGCGCCCGTGTGCAGGGCGATGCCAATGCACGCTTAAGATCCCCAGGTGGTCAAAGCCCTCCACTACGGCACGTCTTTCTCTCTTTCTCCTTTCACTCTCACCTTCCTTTCTTCCCTTATGGCGCGGTTCCGCAGTCCATCGATATATGTGACACAATTACTGGGCCATTTCCTTTTCTAAAATACCAAGTATCTTTTTGTGGTGGTGGTAGTGGTTTTATTAAAAATAATAGTAAAAAGGAAGGAAAAGATTTTTTGCTAGCCCCGGCATCTGCCATCGATACTGAAGCACCTGAGCTGGGGCAGCGGAAATAAAGGACAGCAGGCAGAATGGAGAAATGAAATGAAAGAGGTGAGGGGACAGGAATAGAGGACAGGAGGAGAAGTAATATGTACAAACTATTTACACAATAAGAAATGTGTCCAGGTTGTGCGCGTGATTAGTTCATTTTAGAGGAATTAAATCACACGCGCACCGCACTGTGTAGGTTACAACTGGAGTGGGGCGTCCAGTTATTAATCGTTCAAGGTAAAACTCGCGGAGCGTTCGGTTACTGCGTGTAACTACCTGACGGAGAACAGACGGGACGTCAAGCCCGTGTGTTCGAGGAATGCACAGAGGCTCACCAAAGTTCGCTCACGAGTGCGCGCACTGCCCTGCGGCCACAATATCGCGACGAGCATCGGCGAACGCGGAGCAGCGAAGGAGCAGATGTTCTAGTGTTTCCACTGCACCGCATCCGTCACACACATCACTCGTCGCGATTCCGTGACGCACCCGTCGTTCCCCGGGCCACACGCAGCCAATGCGCGCGCGGAGGATCATTGCACGTTGTGACCGTGTAAGTGCGCGACAGCCGGTGACACTGTCGATGCGCTCACCTCCCGCGATGCGTGGCTCGGGGTGCTGCTTTCGGAGATGGTCGTGAATGGCCGCACACACGTCCTCCAGCGCAAGGGGCAGATCGCTGGCAGGTAGTTGGTGTGCAGCTGTCGCGAGGTCGTCAGCTTCTTCGTTGCCGGCGATGCCGCAGTGACCGGGCACCCACTGTGCACGCACGGCACAACCTCTCTGCGCGAGGCGCTCGATGCGCGAGCGAATTTCCCGCACTAGTGGGGTACCGCGGCCGTTAGATTGCAGGCGGCTGAGGGCGGCGCGGGAGTCGCACAGCAGAGCACTCCTGGGCGGCGGAGGGCCGAGGGTGAGCAGCAGGTCTAGCCCGAGCCGGATCCCCATCAACTCCGCCGTGGTGGAGGAGCCTAGGAAGGTTGCGTGTTGCTGGCTGTGCAGTCGCAGGGCGGGGATGGTGGCCGCCGCAGCAAGGGAGCAGCTGTCGCGGGCCACTGAGCCGTCGGTGTACACGAGGAGATTGTCCTGGAGCTCCTCGTGTATGACGGCTCTGGCCAGCTGCTGCACAGCGCAGAGGGGTGTGCTCCGCTTTCCAGCGATGCCGATGATCTCTCGCTGTACCTCCGAGGCAGCAGGCCAGGGCGCGCAGGAGCCGTAGGGGGGTGGGCCTTGGGTCAATTGCTCATACTCGAGCAGCGCCGCGCCCATTCGTGAGCGCGGGTGCGAGCGCATACGCTGCAGCAGCGAGCCGCCGTCCGGTGCGCGGTGAAGCCGGTCGATGTGATTCAGTGCCCTGCGCGCTGCTTGGAGCTCAAGGGGCCACTCTCCTGCCTCGGCCAACGTTGTCCTTTGTTTTTTCTCGCGGAGGAGGAATAGCAATAAAATATTTACTATTTGCTTTTGGCCGCTGATTTTGTTTTTCCTGTTTGTGAGTATGATGGGAATTTTAATTTACAAACATGTGCGGAGTTCGCAGTTCTTCACGAACAACGGTATTTACCACCGTAGCTACCTCCTAGGTGGTACAGTTTTACCTCCGTGCGGCTCGGTCCTGGCCAAAGATGGGAGTCCCTATTTCGTGACGTTCGAGTGCTGCCGCTTGGCCCAGTGGCAATGATTAGCGTTCGGCATGCAGAATATTAGTAGTGCGAGGCATCCCGGCTGCGGAAAATTGTGTTTTTCGGAAAGGAAATGGCACCTTGTCTGCCTCAAATCTCGGCGGACTCCTGATCCGTGCCGCAAGGAACGGGATTGATAGAAAAGGAAGGAACAAATAAAGAATGAGGTCCTGTAGTGGTAGGCTCCGGCATAATTTCGACCCCCTGGTTATCTTTAACGTGCGATGTCAGTGGAATGGAGGCGAAACGCAAAGACGCTTGTGTGCTGTGCGATGTCAGTGCAAGCTTAAGATCAAGGAGAGGGCTGAGTCGGGCTGGTTGGTTCATGTTGAAATGGTAGGCAAAACAGCGCTGACGGACGGGACGGAAGAAGGCGAGACAGACACATGAGCTGACACAGCGCATGTGTCTGTCTCGCCTTCTTCCGTCCCGTCCGTCAGCGCTGTTTTGCCTACCATTTCAAGCTTAAGATCCCCATGTGGTCGAAGCCCTCCAGTACGGCACGTCTTTCTCTCTTTCTTCTTTCACTCTCACCTTCCTTCCTTCCCTTATGGCGCGATTTGGGTGTCCATCGAGATATGTGAGGCAATTACTGGGCCATTTCCTTTCCTAAAATACCGAGTATCTTTATTTTTGTTCTCGTGGAGGAGCAGTGTATTTATTATCTGCTTTTGGCCACTGATTTTGTTTGGCCTGTTTGTGAGTATGATGGGCATTTTAGTTTAGAAACATGTGCAGAGCTCGCTGTTCTTCTCGAACAATGGTTTTTACCGCCTACCTCTTAGGCGGTACAGTTTTAGCTCCGTGCGGTTCGGCCCTGGCCAAAAAGGGGAGTCCCTCTTTCGCGACGTTCGAGTGCTGCCGATTTGATAAGTAACGAAACGTGTTTCACTCTTCGGCGGATGGGTATGCTATCCCGTCTTAAATCGCTTACAAGCAATTCCTGATAGTTGCTCGAATATGCTTATGGTACCTCTTTAATTGGCTCGCCTTACACGCTTATCGTCATGTCTCCTTGTGAATCTCAATGTATCCGGTAACCTTGGCATGTGTACATATGTAAATAAATTTTTTTCCAATCCAGTGCGGAAAGGGTTCAGGTTGAAGTGATGCTGCAAGTGATAATCAGTTGTCGATTATTGAGCGCAGTACCGCGGTGGCTCAGTGGTTAGGCCGCTCGGCTACTGATCCGGAGTACTCGAGTGTGAACCCCACTCCGGCGGCAGCGTTTCGATGGAGGCGAGACGCTAAGGCGCCCGTGTGCTGTGTGACGGGAGTGCACGTTGAAGATAATAATAATTGTTTTTTTGGGGAAAGGAAATGGCGCAGTATCTGTCTCATAAGAGCGTACGTTGTTGGGCTAGTCGGTCAATCATAGTAAATACAAGAAGGGGGGTACTGCGCACAAAAAGACAAGGACAAGAAGATAACACAACAGGCGCACTGTTGTGTTATCTTCTTGTCCTTGTCTTTTTGTCCGCAGTACCCCCCTTCTTGTATCTGTCTCATATATCGTTGGATACCTGAACCGCGCCGTAAGGGAAAGGATAAAGGAGGGAGTGAAGAAGAAAGGAAGAAATAGGTGCCGTAGTGGAGGGCTCCGGAATAATTTCGACCACCTGGGGATTTTTAACGTGCACTGACATCGCACAGCACACGGGCGCCTTAGCGTTTTTCCTCCATAAAAACGCAGCCGCCCAATTCCAATTACATTACGTATGCCGTATGCCGTAGCCGACGAACGACCTTGAGCCGCCGTGTGTGTGTGTGTGTCTGCGTGCGTGCGTGCGTGCGTGTGTGTGTGCGTGTGTGTGCGTGTGCGTGCGCGTGTGTGCGTGTGTTTGTGTGTGTGTGAGCGTGTGCGTGTGCGTACGTGTGTGTGTGTGCGTGTGCATGTGTGTGTGTGTGCACGTGTGTGCACGTGTGTGCGCGTGTGTGCGTGTGCACGTGTGTGCGCGTGTGTGCGTGTGCGCGCGTGCGTGTGTGTGTGTGTGTGTGTGCGTGTTCGTATGCTTCTGGGTGTACTTGTGCGTGTTTGTGTGTGTGCGTGTTTGTGTTTGTATGTGTGCGTGCGTGTGCGTGCGTGCGTGCGTGTGCGTGTGTGTGTGTGTGCGTGTGCGTGTGCGTGTGTGTGTGTGTGTGTGTGTGTGCGTGTGTGTGTGTGTGTGTGTGTGTGTGTGTGTGTGCGCGCGCTCACACGAAAATTCTATACTGGTTTTTAAAGTGAATTTAAATTGAACTTTAAATATAAATTGTACTTTTCGCGCTTTGTGTTTTTCGTACGAACATATTTGCGTTCACTTCACAATCATAACTGTCGCCCGTGCCAAGCAGGGTATACTGTGCTGGTAGCAAAAACTTCAAAAAATGCAGGACACAGTAGCTGTTTTTGAGTAATGAGGAATTAGTCAAGGAAACAGTTGAAGATTCTGCCCACTTTTCAATAGTAATTTAGTCAAGATACCATATAGGTAGATTTTGTTCCTGCCTTAGCATTTTTTCGCTCACTGTTTTCAGTGAAATTGCTGGATAAAGAAACCTGGAGAGATGCGCGCACCAAAATCTAAATAATGTAATTATGAATTTATTGAGACGAAAAAAAACCATGCGCCAAACGGTTTGTATTAGATTGAATCATATACCAGTGCCGCATAGATTTCAGCTACAGGCCCTCATTTTTGTCTGCGCATGCAATGCAAACCCTCACATTGCCTTGATTGGGCTCGATGTCATCAGGCATGCTTCCAGCGCACAGGTAGATGACAACTTAAGACTAAGATCATTACACAAAGCGCCGGTCAATGTGCATCATGCTGCCTCACTGAGGAAGTAAGTCGAAAATAGGAATATTACTGGACTTTATTAACATGTCACGTTCCGCGCTTAGTTCAGGCACGGTGAAAGAAAGTCGAAACTGTGGGGTGCAACTTCATTACAAGGTTTTAAAAAGATGCAAAGAAATTCCGCCATTTTTATTCAAGTACTGTTGAAAAGGGAACCTGTGTGCAGTAAGATTTGGTCTGGACTACGCGAGATAAGAAGGAGTGAAGGAATGAACGCCAAGAATATTTTCACAAACTGAACAGTATGCGCATACGGTAAACAATTGATAGAGTACCGTTCTCCGAGAAAGTGGCAAATAGTACGGGTATATTTTTTATTTATCAGTTTGCATACGACTGAGAAAAAATTTGGAGGACGCTTAAGCTTCGTCTTTAAGAGTGAGACGCGACAGCGTGTTCCAGCGCCGCCAAGGAGTCCACGGAACGCCAACGCCCATTCGGTGCGACGCCTGACCCGTTGGACAACTTAAGCAAAGGACCCCTGTCTCACATATCTCGGCGGCCACCCCAACCGGGCCGTAAGGGAAGGATATTGAAATTAAAATTGGTTTTAAGAAAAGGAAATGACGCTTGTCTCAAAATCCTCGCTGGACAAACGTACCGCGCCGTAAGGAATAATAATAATAATAATAATTGGTTTTGGGGGGAAAGGAAATGGCGCAGTGTCTGTCTCATATATCGTTGGACACCTGAACCGCGCCGCAAGGAAAGAGTAAAGGAGGGAGTGAAAGAAGAAAGGAAGAGAGATGCCGTAGTGGAGGGCTCCGGAATAATTTCGACCACCTGGGGATCTTTAAGTTGCACTGACATCGCACAGCACACGGGCGCCTTAGGAAAGGAAAATTCCTTTCCTTACGGCGCGGCTCAGGTGTCCACCGAGATGCGCCATTTTTCGCTCACGGCCAAAGACCCCGACGACACCGGCTTTTCTGCGGCACGAGCTCCGTAACGCTCATACCTGATACCTGATTTAATATCTGCAGCGGGTCCTTGGACCTAAGATATTAAACTTATTTTTGGAATATGGCGGAGTGGTTGGCATGAAGCACTCTGGCACGGGTCGGCCCAGTATTGTACTGCCTCCGGGATCGGCCCGGGGCATATTAGCGCGGTGCGTCTTTTATTTCACTCCTTGCGCTCCTGTCCTTTACCCCTCCTAATTTCAGCACGCGGCAGCGAGCGTGGCTCGGCTTGAGCCAGTAGGCAGGCCCGTGCTGTTTCCTTTTGCTTCTTCCTTTTAGAAGCATCAGTCAGTCAGTAACGCTACTTGAGAACGACTGGATTGAGTGACAAATTGTGACAGCGTTGTGCGTGTGTGTGTTATGCCTTTTTACCTTTCTCTCTTCCTCCTTTTCGTCCCCTAATCCCTCTTCCCCAGTGCAGGGTAGCCAACCGGAACCCCTTTCTGATTAACATCCCTGCCTTTCCCTCCTCCTATTGATCTATCTATCTGTCGCGTTAGAACTCATATGAACCTTCCTCCGCGGTGGCTCAGTGGTTATGGCCCTCGGCTGCTGCCCCGAAATGACGCGGGTTCGATCCCGGCCGCGGCGGTCGAATTTCGATGGAGGCGAAATTCTAGAGGCACGTCTACTATGCGATGTCACTGCACGTTAAAGAACCCCGGGTGGTCGGAATTTCTGGAGTCTTTCAGTACGGCGGCCCTTATAGCCTGAATTGCTTCGGGACGTTAAACTTCACCAAGCGAACCATAAACTAATCGTGTGAACCTATACTGTACGACTTTCATATATAAAACACTATTTTTGATACTTGTTTTTTTATATTTTGTCAAAAATTCAATAAATATACAGTGGAAGCGCGTAGGAAACCACACCAAGCTTTCTGGTTTAAAAGAAATCGCTTTACGAATAATGGGCTTTCGTAACATTAAGTTTCTGTACTTGGCCTATTCAGACATGTTTTCGTGTCACAAAACATTGTTTTCATGTCCCTTTTGAAATGCATGTAGTATACGCCAGCGTGACCTTTCAAGGCTGCGCAGTGGCTCGGGCATTTGGCTGTTTACTTCAGGGCCACGGTTTCGACTCCTTGGGAGCGAATGTCGCATTCCGTTGGTTAAGCGGAGTGAAAAATTAGGCATATGCTGTGCGGTGTCGGTGTACGCTAAAAGATCCAAACTTGCCGAAGCTAATCCGGAACCCTCTCTTCCGTCACCTCCGCATAGTTCACGCGCACCTTCGGAAAGCTTTAATTGCAAAAAGCGTGTCATATACTGTCATGATGATTCCAAATGTGTGCGTAGTTTTTTTTTTCACGCTGAATAGTTTTCAATAAACTATCGGGTGTCTACATAAAAAAACATTCCGAACCTATTTCGATGTGAACTTGCGTTACTATGAATGAGTACCAGAGGCCCGCATCAGTCAGACTGAACTGCCTTGTTTTCGTAATTTACACTGGTGTGTATCGGCGTATAAAACAAAGAGCCGGTGTTTGTAGTCACAGAGGAAACATATTACCGAGACCAGCGTTTCAACATGTCATTTCTGCGCAAATACATCAAATTTCAATGATCTGAGGTATTTGAAACCGCCCCGCCGTGGTGGCTCAGTGGTTAGGGCGCTCGACTACTGATCCGGAGTTCCCGGGTTCGAACCCGACCGCGGCGGCTGCGTTTTTATGGAGGAAAAACGCTAAGGCGCCCGTGTGCTGTGCGATGTCAGTGCACGTTAAAGATCCCCAGGTGGTCGAAATTATTCCGGAGCCCTCCACTACGGACCTATTTGTTCCTCTCTTCTTTCACTCCCTCCTTTATCCCTTCCCTTACGGCGCGGTTCAGGTGTCCAACGATATATGAGACAGATACTGCGCCATTTCCTTTCCACCAAAAACCAATTATTATTATTATAATTATTTGAAACCGACTGCTATTTTTCCTTTTCAGTTTTCACTGCGAAGAGGAAATAATAATAATTGGTTTTTGGAGAAAGGAAATGGCGCAGTATCTGTCTCGCATATCGGCGGACACCTGAACCGCGCCGTAAGGGAAGGAATAAATGAGGGAGTGAAAGTAGAAAAGAAAAAAGAGGTGCCGTAGTGGAGGGCTCCGGAATAATTTCGACCACCGGGGGATCTTTAAAGTGCACTGACATCGCACAGCACACGGGCGCCTTTGCCTTTCGCTTCTATCGAAACGCGGCCGCCGCTGTCGGGTTCGAAGTGGAGCTTGGTCCATTTGTAGGTACATCAGCTGAACATCTAGTGATCCGTTCTGGCAATCAATATGCAGCGTCACTCAAATGTTAATGCTGATGAAATTCTTAATGAATAGTCGAAGGTGTGAGGCATAGTTGTCTTTAGCGCCTGCCTCCCTTTAAGGTATAAGTTACAACTTTTATGTTAACCAATTACAGGCGTTCAATATTTAAGCCTGCATTACCAAACACACGATTCCGAACTTTTCTCAAAAAAGTGATTCTTCAAATCGGACGAAGTTTGCACCTGTGAAAATTAACTCCCGAACTTTGTACGTGGTATGCGCGAATGTGTTCACAGGAAACAGATTTATGTTTCTAAAAATAGATGCCTTTTGCATGCGTCGGTTACCAGCAATTACCTTCAGCTAGACTTACAGCAATTGTGTGAACATTGCCAGGTCCGGATCTTAACTGTCGAGTGAATTGTTTTGTTTTTCGTCTTCTTTTTGTGAACAGCATGTCATAACCCTTGATCTTTATTCACTCAGAAACGCGACTAAATTGTGATGGCAGGATTAAACATTTGCTAGTAAAAGGTGACGCTGCTTGGCTGGGGTGAAACATACGCTCGTGGTTATAACGCGCGTTCACCTGCGAGTTATATAGTGTTAACTCAACAAAAATAATATTTTAATGGTTGATTTTTGATTAATACGCTCTCCCAGTTCATCTGAGGCTGCAAATTGTTTGTTTGCATCCTGAGTGTAAGCAGCTCAAAAAAAAGAAAAAGAAAAGAATGTGCGAGATCTGTACATGGGAACGTGCTATACACGTTGCTACCGTAATAAATCAGACTTAGTTACTCGTACTCTCTACACTATTTATATTATTAAAAACGCCCTTCTAATCTGCGTCTGTTCAACCAAGCCTAATTATTTTCGCCCAGTGGGTTCTCACGAGCATCGGCCAACCTGCGCGCGCCTAATTAGGCATAATGGCCATTGATTATTCTTGAGTGCTCGAAATTAATTTTTTTGCTAGTTTCTCTTCATCAATGCTTACTCAGCGTTCCTGCATGAGTTGTGTCCGCCAGGCAAGGCGATTATTCAGAAGCATGCCTTTCTCTTCGGCTGTGTATGTCTATATTTTTTTCCTCATTGCCGACGGGTGACTAGCAATGCTTCTTTTCTTTGCCGACGGTTCCTGGTATTGCTAAAGCTCCTTAACAAGCCACAAGCTAGAGTTCAGGGGTTCCTAGGGACAGAAGGCGCAGTCTGCCGCCTTTCACACAATGCTAAACAAGGATTATTGCGGCGTGGTCTCTCGAGCTCGATTTCAGTGTGCTTGTTCAACTCCAAGTTTTATTTTTTCTGTCACTGCAGGTTGCTTTCTTGCGAACAGTTTTCTGTTATTGGTGTCTGCACTTCGCCTTACCATTAGCTCTTCGGCAACAAAAGACGAGTTGTCTATTCGATGTTTCATCAACGAGATCATTCTCTTTGCAAAGCGTCTCTATCATGCATTCCAAACTGCATAACCTCATGATTGCTCGCCAAGGCACGCCAGACGTAGCTATGACACTATTTAGAACTATTTAAATCCAGAGAAACCCGCAGCCTTTTCCGTTCTTATTCTCCATGATATTCCAGAGTGCATGTCGTTGTGACCACTGTCTACTTCGTTACCTTTTGTGGGCTGGAGTTCTTCCAGTAAATAGCTCACTATTGAAGCCGCCAACCCTTTGCCCTCCAGCTTGCTCTGTCACTAACGTAATAGCATGCTTTTTGCAAAGCGGTCACGTTCCAGTGGTCAATACTACCCTCCACTGTAGCTCTCTATTACACTACTCTATCCAATCACGCATGATGTTTGCAATTCATGAGATACTTTGGCCTGAGTGGAGCTTACAATTCAATGTAGATTATGAAAGCTATTAAAGTTTCATGTCTAAAAGCGCTGTCATGAGAGGTTTTTTTTTTTCCTAAAGCACGATTCAGTCACCTGGACAGCAGGTGCAGCAACAAGTTCCTACGTCCGTGCTTTTATTTTGCAATGCAGAGCAAACACCGTAAGCCATAACTTACGTCACTAACCTTCCTGTGAAGGGTACGAGCTGGAACCAAGTCTAGAGCGGCAGCCCGGATTTGTGACAACATGCATCTAGCAGCTGTAGCTTCAGTGTTCTGAATCACACTAAAGTTTAGAGCTCATTCAAACACCTTTGCACATTCTATTCTCTTTCGTTTACTCTAAGTTATGGCAAAAAGCTCAGCGCTTGCAGTTTGAGGTGAATACTCACTCCGTCTTCCGTGGAACAAAGCGAGAGAAGATTTAGCTGCGGAGTCCCAGCCTCAATATAAATGAGTCAAAAAATGAAATAATTTTTTCAGCTGCCACAGCATAACTTGCATAACATTAGCAACGCTTGCAAGGCAACTTCGAGCAATGGCTGTTGCGGAAAGCACATCAGCTTGACTAAGGCTCCAGCCCTGCAATTTGCGTGAATTAGAATGTTGAGAATATTTACGTATCTGTATCTGTTGTACAAAAACGAGCTCTAAATTTTTACGAACTCCACATCTTTGCATGAATAGGCAAAACCACCTCTTCTCTTTGTTATGAAGATTGAGCACAATCTGTAGTTCGGTTGCGCATAAAATCCAAAAGAATACAGAGAAATTTTGATTTTCAGTTTATTTTGCTTCAAAGTTTTCGGCACTCTTAAATTACAGCATTTCAGCATATCTGTTCGAAACGCGTTTCTAGTCGTAAAAAAAAAACAACGAAAATTCAATATTTCGATAATATGCTCAATGAGCGAATTTGTTTATTGGGCATTCCTTTCACTATTCGCTTTCACCATTCATCACACATATTTTTCTTAAATCTGCCAAATTAAATCCCAATTGGAGCAGTCTTTATATGACGACAGAATTTCGTCGCCGTGTGTGTCAACCTGGTGTTTTGAAATGGTGAAGAACAGCACCAATTTAAAGTTCTGCATGGGGGCACTAAAAGGCTCGCTAAAGTTGCAAAACCTTTACGACTCGGCCCAGTCGGTCCGGTTTTGGGTTATGGTTTCGAATATTCAGAGACGTGCAGAAACTTCCAGTGTGTGGTGTTCTGTTCTGTAGCAAGCGTTTTCACTTGTGCAGTTTTTTCATAATCCCTCGTTGACTGGATTACATTTTCTTTTTACTTTGCCTGCCATGTGTATCAATCCCTTCGAATTTCTTCTCTTGCAGCAAGGGAGCAAACTGACGACACAGCAGCCCTTTCTATTCCCACGTCCTAGCTGACCGCAGCTTACACTTACCTGTGTTTTATTTCCGCTCTTCCTCTCTTCGATAGGCGACTGGAGAGTCGTCAGAAACGTGCCCTAAATGTGAATTCGTACGCAGCTTGCTCAGCCTCACCCTGATCATGACTCGCAGCGAAGACGAGAAACACGCTCACAGCAGAACACTTCTCCAGCCAAAACTTGCCTGGTTCGTTGCGTGGGGGGACTCACGACAAAGAACACGTCGCCAGCCGGCTCTTTCATGAGACGGTCTCTTTCGTACAAGCGTGACGGGCATATTAAAAAACGAAGTGACCGCTGCGTAAACGGATCTGTGCCCAGGAAAGAGTATTTTATTTTCGAAGCAGGAAGTCTGCATAAAACGAGCTGTTCAGCTATATAGTTGCCTTGACATCACTTCAGCAGCTGTGCGAACAGGACAAGACAGGGACGACATATCCTTCCGTTGCTACTAAAGTGAACGGACCCGCTGACGCACACTGACATGACATGGCGCCCGAGGAGCTTTGAGGCGCCTTGACTTCACGCTGGTACTGGCGAAGCGAAGAAAAACATGTACGCATACAGGATGTTTCATTTAGAAGTCGAGCTCACACGCAGAAGAAATATAAGCGCTGTCGCGCCAGTAAGCTGGCAGTGCATCGTTTTTGCTTTCATGTTCACTGACAGCTCATAGGGTTTTTGCGCCCTTTGGTGGATACAGTTGTCGCCATCAGAGGAAATCTGGTAAATCATGTTGCATGTTAATGGCTCTGTGCGATATTTGCAGTCCACAAACTTGCTTCAAATCGCTTTGTTCGTATCGTGATTTTGTCGCTTTATCGTTTTCGCGAGCAGGGTGCCGATAACGAAAATTTAACCGAACTGCATCATTAGGAATGACGTTCCTTTCCTAAACAAGTATGAATGAAATAAGAACATGGCAGTTGCTGCTCAGTTCTTTAATTCCGCTATTTTATCCTAAATTTATAATTTTATCCTAAAGTATCTGCAACAAGTATGGGAGCTCGTTTCGCATTTGTCTATGCGAACATATTGATGGACGGACTGGAATCTAAAGTTCGAAACTTTTTGTACGATACACGTCTCAGTAAACATCCGTTATATAGCGACATTCTAATGACAAATCTCATGAAATACAATGGTTCGTCTCCAATTTTGTTTCTCTCACTTTAGCACCAAATTCAGCTGCAGTTCTATTCGTCTGTCCATTCAGAAAATCGCAAGCTTAAAATCACGCTCTTCAGGAATCCCACACATCGACAGCACTACTTATATTTCACTAGCTATCATCGTGGGGACTGCCTTGTGTCACCGACAGGAGATCACCTTCTACTTAGTGTATGTATGTATGTATGTATGTCGACCTTGATGTGACGAAGCTTCAGGCTTGCGTGAAACAAAAGCCTTCTTAAACTGAGTTCTGGAGTTCACGTCTCTGATACGCACCCTCTTAATGTCCTGTTTGTGTACATGGTAGCACCAGAGTTTTGTGAACTTGATTAATCTTTTCCATCCTCACCTGTTGTAGCATGCAACGCATACACCTCCAGGAATAATTAAAGTGTACTTCCCCCTCCCGAACATTCCATGCAAGGCATATCTGCAGGCCATGTAACGAATCTATAATAACGACAGGGACTTTTTAAGCTGAACAACTAATTAAAAAGCCCCCTGACTATTAGTAACTATCCTTCCATATCCCTGAACATAGCTTTCCTACGAGCAACTCACATAAAGCGAGAAAGCATACTCAATAAAAAGCCAAGAGTCAATAGTGAGCGTTATTCTTTACTTATTTACGAAAAACTGCAGGCCGAAGCCCAAGCTTTCATAACTGTATACTCGAAGGCCCTTCACGTAACAAATAATGCTCTGCGGAGGTATCACCTTATGCTAACGAGCAATGACCACCCCCAGAAAATGTTCCAGAAACACCTAAGGCTCGGATACAGGCGCGACACGAACTTGGAGGTATTCAAGTGCATAGACTAAAAAAAAAAAAACTCCACCGACACCGAGCTCGTGCACTCGGCGCAGGCGTAAGCACTGCAAACATTTACAAAGCGGCATTATGGTTGGAAGTATGGCAAGTAACTTCATTTGCAACCAAAAGACTACCTCGGAAACAGCGTGGTATATTTTCATCTGCATGCTGCAATGCCCCACTTGTCAGAAACAATACTTCAGAGACACAAAACAATCTATGAGCCTGAGACCTACCGGGAATCCTTTCAAGAAGGCAATTTCGGAGAATTTCAATCAACCTAGCTACAACTTTTGAGTTACATAAAATATCATCCTGCAATATGTCTTCAAATCTGTAAGATGCGGATTATAAAAAGAAGCATTCCCAATCCGCAACTTTCAAGCCTTACAACGAGCACTGAAAAACATCCCGAAAGGAAGCTTACAATTCTTGAGCTTTATATTCCATTACTGACTTCACTTTTTCAGAATGCGATTTGCTCCCCAACACCTTCATTAATAGGTATGAAGGATGCCCACATTACATTTTTTCTCCCTGCATCGAATTGACTCTTTCTGGTGTTTCCCTTTTTTCTAGCTGCTTTTGTAGCGACAGCTACATTACGGTAGCATTACGAGCCTTCAGCGTGGCGGCGCCGCCACGCTGTCACGTGGTTCGTCACGTGGTTCAGAACAGCTGCCGGCGAAGCGGCGCCGTATCTGATCGCGTGGTTCGCCACGTGGTTGGTCACGTGACCAAGTTCCACTCGGCCAGCTGTAGCTGTCGCGTCACTCCAGATTTAACCAGAGCTAAACCACCGCCAATTTTTTTTCCATGCCAGCAGTCGCAGCATCCTAGCCTGATAAAAAGATTTTCAAGTTCATGCTTGCCACCAAACTACCCTCCGCATTTCACGTCCTCACTTTCCCATCACGGCCCTTACTCTTCCGAACGAAAGTCCCATTTATGGATGTGTGGAAATAGTCAAAACATTCGAATAGCAATCGCACATCCTGCAAATAAATTCGGTGCATTCGGTGCATATATATATATATATATATATATATATATATATATATATATATATATATTTATGAAGGGAGCCATATATATATATATATATATATATATATATATATATATATATATATATATATATATATATATATATATATGTGTGTGTGTGTGTGTGTGTGTGTGTGTGTGTGTGTGTGTGTGTGTGTGTGTGTGTGTGTGTGTGTGTGTGTGTGTGTGTGTGTGTGTGTGTGTGTGTGTGTGTGTGTGTGTGTGTGTGTGTGTGTGTGTGTGTGTGTGTGTGTGTGTGTGTGTGTGTGTGTGTGTGTGTGTGTGTGTGTGTGTGTGTGTGTGTGTGTGTGTGTGTGTGTGTGTGTGTGTGTGTGTGTGTGTGTGTGTGTGTGTGTGTGTGTGTGTGTGTGTGTGTGTGTGTGTGTGTGTGTGTGTGTGTGTGTGTGTGTGTGTGTGTGTGTGTGTGTGTGTGTGTGGTGTGTGTGTGTGTGTGTGTGTGTGTGTGTGTGTGTGTGTGTGTGTGTGTGTGTGTGTGTGTGTGTGTGTGTGTGTGTGTGTGTGTGTGTTTGTCGGCGGTTAAGGTTCTTGGCGTCGAGTTCCTCTCGTCAGGAGAGGTAACTCGCGAGTCGTGGTCGCATTTAAGATCGACCGCAGAGCGACGTCTCGAAGTGGCAGCGCGTTTTCGCTTGTCGCTGTCTGAGCGCGCTTTTATTATTAGATCATCTGTGTGCGCGCCACTCTCCTACGCAGCTCTCGTCTCCTGTCCGCCGCGCACATTCACGCGTCGTTTGGCCACACTTTGTGGGGCTTTTTTCTGGGCGGGAAAGACGGAGACCGTCGCTCGCACGCTCCTACGCCTTGCCACGCGCATGGGCGGGTTCAGCTTGCCCGATTTGCGCACAATGTGCAGTGTTCTAGCTGTCCGAGGTGTCCACGACCTGGTCAATGCCACCGACTACCCGGGGAGGGGACTTCTCGCCTACCTTCTTGGGACGTCGAGGCGCCTATTTTTTGGTCAAGTAACAGGTCCTTCCGCCGAACAGCAGCCGACGTTCTTCAGGTATGTCTGTCGGGCGGCCGAGTCTCTCACAGCTGCCCTGCCCGAGGTCGACGTCACTATGACACAGGCCTCCCGCGTTTGCGAGCTCCTCGCTATCCAGGAGGCTGCACCAGAACAGCTCGAACGGAGCAGGCGGGTGCGGGGGCGAGATGTGACGTCTAGCACTCTTCCACCAGACGTTCGCGACTTCAGTTGTCTGCGAGGCTGGAGAGTCTTGCCCACGGGGGTCCGTGTCGCAGCGTGGGGCATCGCCCCTTCTTCGCGGTGTCCTCAGTGTGGCAACACTGAAACCCTTGAGCATGCCATGTTTGAGTGCGTGGTTGCTAGAACGTTTTGGCGGCTCATGTCGTGTATGTTTTTTGTCACCTTGAACTCCCGCACCAGGCCACGCGAGTCGTTTGTGCGGCTTCTGCTGTGTGTGGGTGCCTTTGTTTTGTGGCGGCAGAGAGGCGCGGCTTCCTTGCAGGGTTGAACCCAGCGGGCCATGTTCCCATTGTTGCAGAAGGTGAGAGCGCGCCTGTTCGAACAGGCGTGCTTAGAATGGGTCACCCTCGACGAGGAAGAATTCCTGCGCCGATGGAGCACCCAGTTCATCAACACAAGCAGGGGCCGTGTCACTGTGCAGCTCCTGCCATACTGAGTGTGCCGTGCGATCTTTGTGTGCGCGATTGTGAGCGGTGTGTTGTGCGTGAATGCCCCGCGTGCTTCCCCCCGACCCTCTTTTGAACTCTTTTCGACATTCACGGATTATGTATTTGTGCATTTTATGCCAACGTGCATTTTTTGCATAGGTAGGGTGACGCTAGTCGCCAAAGCATGTCTTTAGTTTATGTTGCGCAACATTAGTCGCCGTTCTGTGCCTGTTTTTACGAGGGATGCAAGTCCCTTTTAGGTCCGTGGTAAATAAACTTTTCTTGAATCTCTGTTTCGGCCGTGCTCCTTTCATCCCTGAAACTTTGCTAAACTTCCTCCGGCACATTCATAACGAGAAGCAAGTCAGCAATACAGAATGCTCGCTGCGCATTAAAGCCTGCTTCTAATGCGAGCAAAAACGCTCGCGATTTCTGCCGCCACGGCGAAAAGACCTGTTTCGAGATATCGCGGCGGCTGGAGCGGCCAGAGCGACGTGGAAATGTTTAGCCGCGATGCGCCTCTCATTTGGTCAATTCGACCAGTCGCTTCGATGAGAACCCTGCAGCCATAATGCATTCTGCGTCAAAATTCAAAACCAGCATACAGAGAGTAGGCGGAAAATTGTTTTGTGGCCTTCTTCACAGGCAGCAAGCCTCGAAAGCAAAAAAATAAATTTGTACAAGCACAGAGTGCTGTAATTATCACTGCGAAAGTTCCACCGAACGCATTCGCTTGCTTCCCGAGTAACGTCATTTTCATACTGGGTCATTGGTTATGACCTGCTTTATCAGCTGTGAAAAATGAGCCCGTAACGAGCACTCGATTACACGAGCCGTCAGAACCTTGCATTGTTTCTGCGCACTGCTAAAACAATGAGCACTGCAATGGTAATCTTCTACGATGCAATGCGAAGCAGTCTGCCATTGCAACATACCGCCGTTCTGCCCCACATGCTGACGTCGTTAGCATGCAAACCATTGCGCATCGGTGTCGTTAGGGTTGGCATGAGCTGACACAGATGTGCTTGGAAGTGATGCTTACATTAGGTTAGGGATCAATCCATGGCGGTCTAATGAGACCTGAGCATAACGGAAGAAACATCGACCATCATGGTCTCTACAGTTACCCACCCGTAACAAAAAGGACTATAAAACGCATGCCTGAATCGAAAAGGCTGTTAACCTCTCGGAATAAAACTGTGCCCATCTACTGTCGGATGCAAACCAAGAACGCTGCGGCAAATATCCCTCAAAGGATGTACTCCAGACAATGGCGTCAACCGATTGTGGTGACGTCGCCGTCAGTCCACTCGCATCTGCCAGCCGCCTCCGAGGTCACGCTAGCTAGTCCAAGGAGGTTAATCGTGACAGTCGATCGATGCCATTGGCTGGAGGGCCTGTTTTGATGTCCATTCAAGAAAAACTTTGCGCAAAAGAGAGAGCACAAAGGAGACAAAAAACCCAGACATGAACAACAGTCTCGATTTGCTGTCACCATGTGCCCTAAGTAGATGTACATCCTTGCCGCTTCCTGCACACCGCTGTTCATAATAAACTGTAGTTCTCTTCGAGACTGCTACATTCATCATCATCATAATCATCATCAGCATGACTACTAAAATTGCAGGGCAAAGGCCTCTCCGATGTCTCTCCAATTAAACCCTGTTCTTTGCCAGCTTTACGCATACGAATCCCTAGGCCCACCGTTCTGCTCTGCCTGTGTAGGTTCTCGATCACGCTATTTTTGTCTAGGGCCTCGATAAGCGAACCGCGGGTTACTAAAATGCTCTCCACTGACATTTATCGAAAACATTGGCTGTGGTTTAGCTCCGGTTAACCCTAGTTGAATTGCGAAAGCTTCGTGTCCTCGGCACGTCGTCTATGCAGCGTCTCATTCCGACGCTCTCGAGAACTCAAACCGGTCTCTTCCGCAGTTAATCACTACGGGTTGTGGCACGACTTCTTCTAGCCGCATCTTCGTTACGACGCTTCTCGAGTCGTGCGGCGCGTACTTCTGGCGTCTCTTGAGCGCGTTGTCTCTTCCTCGCTTTGTTCGGTCGTTGCGTCTCTTCTTGCTCTCTATAACGAGTACAATAGACTGAGGCGAAGCGCATATATATATATATATATATATATATATATATATATATATATATATATATATATATATATATATATATATCTGTGTGTGTGTGTGTGTGTGTGTGTGTGTGTGTGTGTGTGTGTGTGTGTGTGTGTGTGTGTGTGTGTGTGTGTGTGTGTGTGTGTGTGTGTGTGTGTGTGTGTGTGTGTGTGTGTGTGTGTGTGTGTGCGTGCGTGCGTGCTTGCGTGCGTGCGTGCGTGCGCGCGCGACGTCAGTGCAGTATAACCCCAGGTGGTCGAAATTTCCGGAGCCCATCACTACGGCGTCCCTAATAGCCTGAATCGCTTTGGAACGTTAACACCCCATAATCACAAACATAAGCATATATATATACCCCCCGCCAGGCAACACCTCCTCTCCCTCTACCCCAGAGGAGCTGGTGGAGCGAGCGGTGACTGCAGCGGCGTCGACGGCGGCGCCATCTGTTAGGGCGCAGCTGCGGTGTTTCTAGGCAACGGCGGCTCAAGGTCGTTCGTCGGCTATAGCATACGGCATACGTAATGTAATTGGAATTTGGCGGCTGCGTTTTTATGGAGGAAAAACGCTAAGGCGCCCGTGTGCTGTGCAATGTCAGTGCACGTTAAAAATCCCCAGGTGGTCGAAATTATTCCGGAGCCCTCCACTACAGCACCTATTTCTTCCTTTCTTCTTCACTCCCTCCTTTATCCTTTCCCTTACGGCGCGGTTCAGGTGTCCAACGACATATGAGACAGATACTGCGCCATTTCCTTTCCCCCCAAAACCAATTATTATTATTATTATCTTCAACGTGCACTCCCGTCACACAGCACACGGGCGCCTTAGCGTCTCGCCTCCATCGAAACGCTGCCGCCGGAGTGGGGTTCACACTCGAGTACTCCGGATCAGTAGCCGAGCGGCCTAACCACTGAGCCACCGCGGTACTGCTCTCAGTGATAGACGGCTGATTATCACTTCCAGCATCATTTCGGCCCGCGGTACTGCGCTCAATAATAGACGACTGATTATCACTTGCAGCATCACTTCAACCTGAACCCTTTCCGCACTGGATTGGAAAAAAATTTATTTACATATGTACACATGCCAAGGTTACCGGATATATTGACATTCACAAGGAGACATGACGCTAAGCGTGTAAGGCGAGCCAATTAAAGAGGTACCATAAGCATATTCGAGCAACTATCAGGAATTGCTTGTAAGCGATTTAAGACGGGATAGCATACCCATCCGCCGAAGAGTGAAACACGTTTCGTTACTTATCAAATCGGCAGCACTCGAACGTCGCGAAAGAGGGACTCCCCTTTTTGGCCAGGACCGAACCGCACGGAGCTAAAACTGTGCCGCCTAGGAGGTAGGCGGTAAAAACCATTGTTCGAGAACAGCGAGCTCTGCACATGTTTCTAAATTAAAATGCCCATCATACTCACAAACAGGCCAAACAAAATCAGTGGCCAAAAGCAGATATTAAATACACTGCTATTCCTCCTCCACGAGAACAAAAATAAAGATACTCGGTATTTTAGGAAAGGAAATGGCCCAGTAATTGTCTCACATATCTCGATGGACACCCAAATCGCGCCATAAGGGAAGGAAGGAAGGTGAGAGTGAAAGAAGAAAGAGAGAAAGACGTGCCGTACTGGAGGGATTCGACCACCTGGGGATCTTAAGCGTGCATTGACGTCGCACAGCACACGGGCGTTTTTGCGTTTCGCCTCCATCGCACTGACATCGCACGTTAAAGAAAACCAGGGGGTCGAAATTATGCAGGAGCCTACCACTACAGGACCTCATTCTTTCTTTTTTTTCTTTATTCTTTCTTCCTTCCTTCTCTTTCTTTGTTCTCTCAATCCCGTTCCTTGCGGCACGGTTCAAGAGTCCGCCGATATTTGAGGCAGATACGGTGCCATCTCCTTTCTGAAATAAGCAATTTTAGCCGGAATGCCCCGCACTACTAATATTCTTCATACCGACCGCCAATAATCGTTACTTGGCCAAGCGGCAGCACTCGAACGTCACGAAATAGGGACTCCTATCTTTGGCCAGGACCGAGCAGCACGGAGGTAAAACTGTACCACCTAGGAGGTAGCTACGGTGGTGAAAACCGTTGTTCGAGAAGAACTGTGAACTCCGCACATGTTTGTAAATTAAAATGCATACCATATTCAAAAACAAGCCAAACAAAATCAGCGGCCAAAAGCAAATAGTAAATGGTTCATTGCTATTCGTCCGCGAGAAAAAACGGAAAAAAGATACTTGCTATTTTAGAAAAGGAAATAGCCCAGTAATTGTCTCACATATCTCGATGGACAGCCGAACCACGCAATAAGGGAAGGGAAAAAGGTGAGAGTGAAAGGAGAAAGAGAGAAAGACGTGCCGTAGTGGAGGGCTTCGAACACCTGGGGATCCTAAGCGTGCATTGGTATCGCTCCGCACACGGGCACCTTTGCGTTTCGCCTCCATCGCACTGACATCGCACGTTAAAGGTCACCAGGTGGTTAAAGATCACCAGCAGCACCCCGACCCACGCATCGCAGGAGATGAGCGCATCGACAGTATCACCGGCTGTCGCGCACTTGCCCGGTCGCAACGTGTAATGATCCTCCACACGCGCATTGGCTGCGTGTGGCCCGGAGAACGACGGGAGCGTCACGGAATAGCGACGAGTGATGTGTGTGACGGATGCGGTGCAGTGGAAACACTAGAACAACTGCTCCTTCACTGTTCCGCGTTCGCCAATGCTCATCGTGATATGCTTGCGGCCTATAGGGCGCAGGGCATGCTACCAGACTCCATCAAGACGCTATTGTGGCCGCAGGGCAGTGCGCGCACTCGTGAGCGAACTTCGGTGAGCCTCTGTGCATTTCTCGAACACACGGGCTTGACGTCCCGTCTGTTCACCGTCAGGTAGTTACATGCACTGACCGAACGCTCCACGAGTTCTACCTTGAACGATTAATAACTGGACGCCCCACTCCAGCTGTAGCCAACACAGTGCTGTGCGCGTGTTTTAATTCCTCTAAAATGAACTAATCACGCGCACAACCTGGACACATTTCTTATTGTGTAAATAGTTTGTATACATTACTTCTCCCTCTATCCTCTCTTCCTGGCTCCTCACCTCTTTCATTTAATTTCTCCATTCTGCCTACTATCCTTTATTTCCGCTGCGCCAGCTCAGGTGCTTCAGTATCGATGGCAGATGCAGGGGCTAGAAAAAATCTTTTCCTTCCTTTTTACTATTACTTTAATAAAACAACTACTAAAGCCTCCAGGTGGTCTAAATTATGCCGAAGCCCACCACTACAGCACCTCTTTCTTTCTTCTTTGTTTCTTCCTTTCTTTCTTCATTTCTTTTTTTCTTCCTCTCTTCCTTCCTTTCTTCCTCTCTTCATTCCTTTCTTCTCTCAATCCCGGCGTTATCTCTTTCCTTACGGCAGGTGGTGGTGGTGAAAACTTTAATAGACCCAGGGGAGTTTAGGACACGCAGGTTCTTGGGCCCCTGCACGGCCCCACTGCACTCAAACGTTCATATCCCGGAGGCTCATGACGCTGGCAGCCCGGCCTGTGGCGATGGCTTGCTTGGCCGGGTCCTCGGAGCGCAGTAGGGTCTCCCAAGCCTCCCAAGTTTTAAGCCTCCCAAGTGCTCCACGCCCCGCGGGGGAGGATCCGCCGGGCAGAGGAAAAGGATATGATCGAGAGTGGCTTTGGGGTGGTGGCAGAGGGTACAGGAGGTGTTTGTGTGGACTTGGTGATAGCACGTATAAGGGGAGGGGAAGGTACATGTTTGGAGCCGCCTCCAAAGTGTCTGATGAAAATTGTCGAGGGAGGGATAGGGTGGGGGGTACAGCCGACGCTCGGCTTTGCAGGCCTGCGTCAGTTCCCTACAGGAATGCATGCGCTCCCGTGAGAACCCCAAATCGGAGGCCGCCGGTGCCCGGTTGAGAAAACCTCGGGCTAAAGCGTTGGCAACCTCGTTTCCGGGATTCCCGGAGTGGGCAGGCACCCATATGAGCTCCATGTGGCGGGTCGGGTGTGCGGCGGAGGAGTTCAATATGCGAAATGCAGGGACGTGAACTCTCCCGCGGGCGGAATTTAGTATGGCAGTTTTAGAGTTCGATAGTATATACAGGGCCTCCGTGCGCGTGATGGCTAAGGCAATAGCGGCCTCTTCAGCCTCCTCCGAAGTGGCGGTGGGAGATATGTGAAGGGTAGCAATCGGTTGTAGGGAGGGGCTCGTGATGGCTACAACCGCGTCCTCGCCCGTGCATGCGGCATCCACCCAAATGGCATTCGGTTCCATGCCAACGGCACGGTTCAGGAGTCCGCCGAGATTTGAGGCAGATACTGTGCCATTTCCTTTCCGAAACAACCAATTTTCAATCTTCCGCAGCCGGGATCCCCGCTGCGGTGGCTAAGTGGTTAGGGCGCTCGGCTGCTGATCCGGAGTTCTCTGGTTCGAACCCGACCGCGCGGCAGCGTTTCGATGGAGGCCAAACTGTCAAAATAGTCATTGCCTTTACCCTGAGGTTACATGTAAAGGCCTCAAGAAGGCTCACGAGCGTCTCCTTCTCCACCTTCTCACCAAAACATTGCTGTTCCCAGCTGCACCAAAACATCTTTACCCCTCCTTTAACGGGAGCTGCCCGCACAGTGGGGCGGTGTCTTCTGACACCTATTACATGGAGTGGGCCTGCCCCTCCAACTCAGCTTTTTTTCCAGCATGCCCAACCCAACCTGGCAGGACTGGGAGTCGACCCTGCTCGGCTGCCACGACTCGTTACAGGCCCAACAAGCCTTACTCGGGCGCGCCGAGCGGTGTCCACCGCCACTGGGGTTCCAAAGTAGGGACCTCCACCTAGCGCTTGTAAGGATCGGTCCCTTACACACTGATCCAAACATACCTCCTGCTCCTTCCTAATAAAATGTTTTCACCACCACCACCACCAAACGCACAGGCGCCCGTGTGCTGTGCGATGTCAGTGCACGTTAAAGATCCCCAGGTGCTCGAAATTGATCCGGAGCCCTCCACTACGGTACCTCTTTCTTCCTTTCTTCTACAACTCCCTCCTTTATCCATTCCCTTACGGCGCGGTTCAGGTCTCCACCGATATGTGAGACAAATACTGGGCCATTTCCCCCCCCCCCCCAAAAAAAAATCAGCCGGTATTCAAACCAGCGTCTTTCGGGTCAGCAGCCGAGCAATATAACCACTGAGCCACCGCGCCGGTTTCAGCAGATGTATGCTACGTTGTTGTTGCGACTGCAGGAAGAATGAAAACGAAAGTGCACGGGCCTGCCCACTGGCTCAGCTGAGCCACAATCGCTGCCACGTGCAGACAGTAGGAGAGTTGAGAGATAGGAGAGGAAAGATTGAAACAAAGCGCGCGCGTCGCAGCAACCGCGTCATCTGATGCGATGACGACGGTTTAGCAACAGATACACACGGCGACCATAAGCACCGGCCACATGTGCGAGAATCCCTAGTTCCCTGCCCCGTAAGGCCAGGAAGCCACCGCCCGCCTTAGTAGCCTGCCTATGCTACGTGCAATTAACAATCGTGCAATGAGCAATGGTATGACACTACAAGAAACGCTATATGAAAAAAAAAATGCAGGACGCTTAAGCTTCGCCTTTAAGAGTGGAACGCGACAGCGTGTTGCAGCACTGCCAGGGAGTCCACGGAAAGCCGTCGCCTGTTCGGCGCGACGCCTTGCCCGTTAGACAAATCGTTCTGCTAGGTAGGGTGAAACGGACGCGCGGAGCGGCAAACCACATAGAAGCGCTGCCAGGAGCCTCGCCGAAGCGCGCAAAACTCAAGTTGCAGTCGTAGTTCGTCGGCACACCGTTCTCGACAAACCCGATGCCACGAATGCAGCATAGCTTCCGCGCCGAATGAACGGGCAGGAAGCTGACGACCTCGCGACCGCTGCACACCAACTACCTGCCAGCGATCTGCCCCTTGCGCTGGAGGACGTGCGTGCGGCCATCCACGACCATCTCCAAAAGCAGCACCCCGACCCACGCATCGCGGGAGGTGAGCGCATCGACAGTGTTACCGGCTGTCGCGCACTTACACGGTCACAACGTGCAATAACCCTCCGCGCGCGCATTGGCTGCCTGTGGCCCGGGGAACGACGGGTGCGTCACGGAATCGCGACGAGTGATGTGTGTGACGGATGCGGTGCAGTGGAAACACTAGAACACCTGCTCCTTCACTGTACCACGTTCGCCGATGCTCGTCGCGATATGCTCGTGGCCTATAGGGCGCAGGGCATACTACCAGACTCCATCAAGACGCTATTGTGGCCGCAGGGCAGTGCGCGCACTCGTGAGCGAGCTTTGGTGAGCCTCTGTGCATTCCTAGAACACACGGGCTTGACGTCCCGTCTGTTCTCCGTCAGGTAGTTACACGCAGTGACCGAACGCTCCGCGAGTTCTACCTTGAACGATTAATAACTGAACGCCCCACTCCAGTTGTAACCAACACAGTGCTGTGCGCGTGTGTGATTTAATTCCTCTAAAATGATCTAAGCACGTGCACAACCTGGACACATTTCTTATTGTGTAAATAGTTTGTACATATTACTTCTCCTCCTGTCCTCTTGTCCTGTCCCCTCACCTCTTTCATTTCATTTCTCCATTCTGCCTGCTATCCTTTATTTCCGCTGCTCCAGCTCAGGTGCTTCAGTATCGATGGCAGATGCAGGGGCTAGAAAAAATCTTTTCCTTCCTTTTTACTATTATCTTAATAAAACCACTACCACCAAGCCGCAAGCTTCGTGGTGAACGCGCTTTGGGTGTGCGCTGCGTTTTTGCCGCTCACCGCGTGATTCCTGCGTGCCCGCACGGCCCCACTGCTCCCGAACGAGAGATATGTCAGGCGTGTTACTTCCTTTCCTTAAAATCTACTTTCATTTAATTTTACTTTACTGACGACGTGGTTCTGGTATCCACAGATATGTGAGAAAGGCTTCAATTCCTTTCCTTAAAACCAATTTTCATTTCATTTTCCTTCCCTTGCGGCGCGGTCCGGGTTGGCCACCTATACATGTGACAGGCGTCCCTTCCTTTCCTTGCGCTGCCGTCGCGCGCTATCTGTTGGGGCAGGGGCGTACATTGCGAGAAGGAGGAGGAGGGATTTTTCGCTAACGGCCGACGCCGAGACACCGGCTTTTCTGCGACACGAGCTCCTTAACGCTCTCGCGTTGAAACGGTTGCGCCACAGTTTTCGTGCGAATGTGTAGTCTCGGCAAAACTGGCACTACATTGAGGTCGGCCAATCGCGAGTATATATAGACGAACGGGATGTATAGGATTGTCTGAAATGGCAGTGCTCGACTTGCAGTGTGCGTTCCGCGGACGCTTCATGACGTAACCGTGTTTTAACTGCCATCGCTAGTAACATCTGTACTATCTGCGAGTACACTAGCACAGGTCGCCGGCTCTCTCGTAAGGGGGCAATAATGCTTTAGCACTAAAAATGGCCGGCGGTTTAGCATTGCTAAGCACGTGAAGAGAGAGAGCAATAACTTTAATTTGCACCCGTCAAAAATGCTAAGCACGAAATATTGTGCGAGGGCACGGTCTTTTGTATGTGGACACCATCGTCACCTACCTCAAAGCCATTGAGGGGTCCACTGACCCAGAAAGCCAGTAGCCAGTTATCCGCCTTTCCTTAAAATTAGCGGGGTCTAAACCTTTTTCTGTTTTTGTGAAAAGGAAAGGCGCATAACTCTCTTAATTTCTACGCACACGCCATTGCCTATGCACAGCGCGATTGAGGTGTCCACTGACCCAATGAGACAGTTACGCTTGCTACTCAGACGCTTCACACAGACACCGCTAAACCCGGGGAGCGCGGCTAGACTTTCGCACTTAAAGGGAGTAAGCTGTCATGTAGCGCACTCCCTTTTAGAGGCGAGGTATGCTGCCTGAGTGCTTGACTATTTGTATTTCTATTTGTATTTCTATTACTATTTGTAATGAAGCCATACTGCGCCATTTCCTTTCCCCCAAAACAATTATTATTATTATCAATTATATTCCCACCACAAAGCATAGTAACTTGCTGCAGTTAGCAATGGGAGGAAGCTTTTATACGCGGCACCGGAGGTCTAGAAGTCAGCAATTAGAGGAGGTTGAATCCTCTTCAAATCTTCGTAATTGCCAGAACTTCGCATGTTTTGAAGGCGGAATTTTTTTGTTGTTGCCAACCTCCGTATCTTTAGTGACCTATATTTAGTGACGGAAATCTACCCGGGGCCTTGGGCAGAAAATCCTTCCTCTAAAAGGGAGTGCCCTAGAGGACGGCTTACATTCTGTTTACTACCAATTCGGCTATTGAGTGTAGCCGTGGCACTGCGAACCACTTGGTTAGGAGGGGCGCAGGCCTGTCGACTGCCGTCAGCTGGGTCACTATTACCGCCACGTGCTGATAGCAGAGGAAGAATAGAAAGAAGAATAACAGAAAGAGAACAAATATTCGGTGACACCATAGATGGGGGAGGGGGTGTGGTAGCTTCTTGGGCTTACGGGGCTGGGATCTACGGGATGTCGCAGAAGTGGCGAGGGCTCCTTGTCACTGGGATATCTGTTTTTGAACCGTCGTCGTCGTTTCAGATGACGCTGTTTTTGCGACGTGCATCCTGTCTTGGAATCTTTCCTCTCGTATCTCTTTTAACTCTCCTGCTGTCTGCAAGTGGCAGCGATTGTGGCTCAGCTTGAGCCAGTGGGCAGGCCCGTGCACTTTCCTTTTCATTTTTCCTGCCGTCGTCACAACATAGAAGTTACCACACTACAACTACCCGAACCTCACTAGAAAGCTGCTGTTTTTAGAAATACTGCCTTATCCTTGAGTGCAAAAGAAACAATTTGTTAATTAAAAATGGGTGACTCTTCCTTTTGGTAGCGCTAAGCACAACAAACATCCAATCGGCCAAAAACGCGGACCGTCCAGTTTGTATATTCCTGTTTAAGAATGTGTAGGATTGTAGCTATAGGGCAAGACTAAGAAGCCAAACTTCGCCCTTTTTCTGCATGTTCCCTATCATATGATGGGGCTGCCGCACTTACCAGGTGACATCAGAAACAATGAAATTTGGTTACATCTTGCTTTAAACAAGCACTATATTCTCAAAGTCTGCCTTCACAGGTAGATAATAATGTAAATAATTTTGAGGCATAGAAAAATACGATTTCTTCATTTAGCGTGGCTTCTGTTGTTAGCGACGCATGGTCAATTTGGAGGGCTGTATCGGTCTGGCTTATGGCGAGCGCCTGAGCCTTGCGGCTTCACTACGAAGGCATCAGAAGGTAGGCGTTAATGAAGACCCGCATTGCACGCTCCTTCCATTCATATGATAGCGAGTGTCGAATTGATCCGCACTGAGACTGCCTATTAAGACACTATCATCTCCGCAAAGACCCTTGCCTTAGGTGGGCGTCATTAGGCTCACAGAGCGGGATGAGCTGCGATAAGGGTTTGCGCACGGCGACAGCCTAAGTAAAAATACCTCCTGATTGGGTCCTTTCCCAAAGCAGTGCAATTTCGCTCCGAATAGGAGTCTCCGTTGTACTCTTGTCCCGCACAGACCACGGCAAAAGAACTGACACACACGTTAGGACAGCGGAGCCTTGAGTGGTTGGTAGGTAAAAGAATGCAAAGCTTTGTGGCTCTCTTCGGCAGCGCTCAGCCAGATTGCCTGTAACAGTGAGAAAACGTGTGCACTGAAAGGCGCTGACAATAATTCTCTAGACAATGCTGTAAACCATTTTGGGACACACAGCGCTACCCGTAAGCAGCCACTACAAAGGAAGATCGCTACTCGCGGTGGCAAGAAATAAGTCTTTTTTTTTTTCATCTGAGAAACTCAATGAACTAATTTTAGCAGATCAGTGGTTCACTTTTCTAGCAAAGCGCAGAAGATTCTCACCGCGGCTTGGTTAGACCTTTTTGGTTCTTCTTGGAACAGCCTGTGCTTAGGTATGCGTAAGTTTGGAATATTGAACGTTTTCAATGCTGCTTCTGTTTGACTTCTTCTAGGTTTAAAGTGAAGCAGTAGAACACTTCCATCCTACCCAGCAACACATTTGCACACCTCTGCTCAGACGGACCAGCCATCTGCCTTACATGGTTGTCCACTGGAATATCGTAATTTATCAGCATCCCATCCTAACCGCCTAAGCACGGGCTGGTGTCGTGTACAGAGGTGGACGAACGGTTTACTCAATTGACCAGCGGTCGTCAAGAATATTCTCTGACAGAGCCTTACTGGAGTGATACTGCGTCAGGAGTAATGGTGACATTCCCTGAAACGGCGGCTTGTGAAGCCTCGACGAGTGCAGCCTGCATCTTCCAAAAGCGTCACCCACCCACCCATCCACCTGCACCGTCCACCCAGCTGCGCAAACCGCGTGAAACTGAAGCTGAGGCATCTGCACAGAAGTGAAAGGTGCCCACCAATTACCCACATCCACCCTTACCCTGCCACGTCCTCCAGAAGGCCATCACCTACTTTTACCCTCCAGAAGCCTCCAAGCACCACTAGTCCACGCGATGAAAGCACGGGGAATTAAAATTGAAAAACGCAATTGGAAGGTTATCGATCTAAAAGTGACATGCACAATCAATGCTGCTAATACAGATTTCTCACATCACACTGTGTAACCACCAATGCATTTTATTAACCAATTAATTTTTTTTCACCTTACCTCCCCACCTTTATTTAATGATTCAAATTTTTAAACAAGGCAGGCGTATGTTGAAACCACGCAGGAACTCTGGGATGATCATGATATAGTTCAGTTCCATCGGGAAAACCTTCGAAACGTCTAAAACTGGCTTAATTGCGTTTTATAAGGTTTAGTGACTGCGCCAAGAAATCAAAAGCTTCAGCTTGGCTGAGATCACGAACGAAGTAATTCAGTTGAACCGTAAAGACCTTTGAAACCAAAAGTCAGCGGCACATGCTTCATGATTGTTAATATTAGCAAATGCAAGAAAACAAAGATTTAGCTTCCCTTCAGCCACAGGCTTAAGCTCGCACTTTACGTAAACGAGTTTCCCCGAGCAGAGATGTGAAAACAAGGGTATGTCAGCGCTTCCGCCAGTGCCTGATGACAGGCCTGCATGACAAAGGGACAGAAAAAATAAGAAAACTCAGCGCAGCCTAGCAGCTTTCCTTATTCTTCCATGGCTTCCCTCGGGAGAAGCCATGTAAGCACATTGGGCAGAAGCGCTAATAAATTGAGAAACGCGCCTTTGTGACACCGTTCGTAGAGACCTCTCACTTTTCTTCCTCTGACGACAACGAAACTTCTTTTTTGTTAATCGCAAAGAAAATTTAAAAAAAATACGACGCAGCACAGACAGTTAAGTAACTCCGAAACCATGTAAGCAGCCTGTAAGAGACCCTTAGAGAGAGTACCAGGCTAAACAAGAATTCTCTTCGCTGACTCAGCTTACAAACACTCTCAATGCAGGCAAAGCTAAGGCTGCTTGCATATCTCTTATGAGCGCTATGAAAAGTTGTGTTTGTTCACCAAACCAGGAAAAATGACCTTGATGTTGTGACAGGAGCGGCTACAAAATGGATGACTTTCATGTGCGTACAACCTGAAGCGACGTTTCCGAAGCCACCAGACTTCTGCCTGTAGAACGAACACTAACGTTAGTATTGCGGAAAGTGGGGAGGTGTCACGAATGCCCCGCCACTTACGTCAAAAGTTTAGGATAAATAAAAAGCTAGAGAGAGCGACTAGATAATTGAAAGGCAGAATCTACACGATTTTTATTCCGATAGGCGTACTCCGCCATGTTTGCTCCACCGGAGCGCTGCCTATCGCCTACGCCATCTTGGGCTGCTAATTAGCAGCCCGTGGGTTGTTGACGGAGCAGCGTGTGATCTTTGGCAGTGCCATCCACTCACTGTATTTAATAATAATAATAATAATATTATTAATAATAATAATAATAATAATAATAATAATAATAATAATAATAATAATAATAATAATAATAATAATAATAATAATAATAATAATAGGTTTTTGGGGAAAGGAAATGGCGCGGTATCTGTCTCACATATCGTTGGACACCTGAACCGCGCCGTAAGGGAAGGATTAAAGGAGGGAGTGAAAGAAGAAAGGAAGAGAGAGGTGCCGTAGTGGAGGGCTCCGGAATAATTTCGACCACCTGGGGATCTTTAACGTGCACTGACATCGCACAGCACACGGGCGCCTTGGCGTTTGCGCCAAGCCTATAATTTTCGCTTCGGGGTTTGCCCCGTCTACTACGCGTGTGTGTTGTGCCATTAGCGACTGCCGAAACCAGCCGAGAGCACGTGACCATCCTTCAACGGGGGGAACAATTTGCACTGGCGAGTGCCATGTGTACTTTTTTTCAGCAGTTGTGTCTAGGGTAAATGTGGCATTCGATTGCACAAATAAAAAACAAGTCAAAATGTGTTAAAGCTCAAAACCGGTGTGTGCGTCTAACGAGCACATTTTCTCATGGGGACCAGCGCTGAATGGCGAATAATTTTCACCAACGACAAAGCAATAGCGCACCTTAAGCGCAAAGAGCTCGCTCAGTAAAAAGGATTTCAAGGGCGGCTTTTCTGCGTAAAACATACTGGGCTTCCTGTTGGTTTTGTGAGTAATAGAAATCTGTAATAAAGGAGCAATTACTCATTAGAATCCACCCAAGCGCAGCCATACGGCTGCAATGGAAAGCTATACAGATTTCTCAGAAACTTCGCAGTCATAGAACAATTCGTCCTGGTCCGGGATTCGAACCCGGGACCACCGCTTCACCAGAGCAGTCTCTCTACCAACTGAGCTGACCGGGACGGCAAGCTTATAGCAGGGCGAGAGCTAATAGATCAATACTCCAAGATCAATAACCCACTTCGATGTTATTGATCGATTCGCTCCACTTTGGGAATTTCCCCTAAACATCTGACCTAATAGAAATCTGATATACGCACGTTAGTCTGCATAGGTTTGGCACAATTAAACAAGCGATCATATATAAACAATAAATTTAGCACTAAATCAATTCCTATAAGACAAGACAGCTTCTTCAAAAAACATTGCTTCCAGAGACTTTTGCTGCCGGCGCGAATCATGTTGACACATAGGCTGAGCGCAACAACTATTTGACACTAAGGCCTCACTCCATTGGCTTCGTGTTCTTGCAGAAAACGCGACGATGTGTCAAGATACAAATATCTGGCCAACATATCTTTGTGCTGGAGCACACAGGAGCAAATGTGCGTTGAAACTCCTTTGCTCCGAAGTATACCGGATAGTATTAGTCTGTGCAGCCCTCTCGTAACTATTTATTTTGCACTGCCATCTCTTCGAAATTGAAAGCGAAATCTTACAAATTGTAGTTACGGTAGTCTGCACTTTTTTCCGTGTAGCTTATAACCTTGTGAGACTCTACCCTACCACAAGCAGAATCTCCCCCCCCCCCCCCCCCCTCCCCTCCAAGACGTAGGAGGTAAACTCAAAAGATGGTTTCTCTACTCTGCAAACTGCCTCTTCGCGTGTCGTGTTGTAGACAAACTTGTCGCGGTCCAGGCGTCACTAGCACTTGTCCAGTCTCCTTGGCCACAGAAGAGGCTGCAATAAAGCTTTGCAGATGATCAGCTGATTGGATGCGTCGCAGTGGAATCTTGACACACGATGGGACAATCACCAATATCTTCACGTACTGCCCCTTCCTGGCTACCAGTATGATTCAAGAAGGTGCGAGGCGCTCAATAGGGGATCGTTAACGCGCTTCGAAAACGTGACTCGAATAGAGTCGATTTGGCTTTCTCCTCTCGGAGTTGGAAGAATTCCAGAGTCCAGGGGAATAAAAGAAAAAGCGGGAGTGGCTATGTTATAACTGAAGAAAGCCTCTAGTGGAAATTAATTGGCCGGCTCAAGTTCGGATCTATAGACCGTAAGCCCTGTGGATTCAGTGTAGCGAATAACGCCTCAGTCGGTCAAGGCATCCGACGACATGCTAGAAATACATCCAAGTAATAAAGGCCCCAAATAGCGCTTTGTACGCACCCCGCTCATGCTTAAACAGCGGAATCCGTGACTGCAAACTTCGCTATGTGACACGGTCGCTTGGTGAGCGAAACTCACGGGAACTGCATTAAACTTGGCTGGCTTTCCCTGTCTTCAGAACGCGAGATATTCTTTGATAACAAGAGCCATAAAGCGGCGCCATTGAATATCACGGCAAAAAGAAGGTCTCTCCGCTCCTGGACAACACTTTCTCGTCGCCAATCTTTTGAACGACTAGCTACGCCCGCAGCACTTTAATACAGAGTGTACAGCTGGAAAGCACGCCCTATGGCCTGTGAACTTATGACGCCCCCTTGACGTCATCTGCTTCATTTTTCTCCTCTTCCATAGCTCGCCTAGGTAACGTGAAAAACTTAACCCCACACCTCTGCAGCCTGGTGGGCTGTGTGTGCCGCACGTGGCTCGTTTGTGCCGCGCAGGGTGATAAATTGGCATCGGTGATTTTTCATATTACTCGGCACAGCTTGGTTACCATTTGTTGCCTAATGCAGTTCCACAGTGCCTAGGAACGCAGCACAGTTGCCGCGGAAGGAAAATAGAAAACTGAGTGCTTAAAATGCGGACACAAAATTGGATGCGTGAAATCTGTCTTGCAAGCACAGACTAAATTTCTGATTTGAAAAATGATAATCCTTAGTGGACTCAGAATTTTCTAATTTTTCTGCCCTCACTCGGAACACAATACCTAGCATTCTGTATTTATGAAGAACATTCTGCACCGCACCTGGCACTGGCAATAAAAAAGAAGGGGCTGCTCTACTTCGTTTAGCTTACCCGCTGGTGACATCTAGCTTTACGAACATTCAGAAGCCTAACCTTCCCTCATCGCTGTATCTGACAGGAATATCATTAATAGCAAGAAGGTGCAAATACTGTGGTCGCAGTATTATTCCCTGCTTGAGGTTAATAATAATAATTGGTTTTTTGGGGAAAGGAAATGGCGCAGTATCTGTCTCATATATCTTTGGACACCTGAACCGCGCCGTAAGGGAAGAGATAAAGGAGGGAGTGAAAGAAGAAGGGAAGAATAGGTGCCGTAGTGGAGGGCTCCGGAATAATTTCGACCACCTGGGGATCTTTAACGTGCACTGACATCGCACAGTTGCTGCTTTTATTTTCTGACTTCCATCAGCATGATCAATAAAATGTTGACAAGACGTTTACAAGATTTATTATACTGCTTCATATCTACATATATTTTGCCAACGTGTACTTCTCTTTGGTATCTTTGTGTCCTTATCATCAGTTGTCAACTCCAAATTTTGAATTCTTTTTTGTATTGTTTTATTTTTACAAGTTTTTGTCGGTGTTTGCTTTTGGATTCTCTTAGCTAATTTCCTCTCTAACGAATTCTTTACCTTAATTGTAGGATAAACAAAATGAATGGAATGAAAGTCTTATACACTGGGAACCTTTGCCGAACTTAAAGGGCCCCTGAAAACGGTGTTTGAAGTTCGCTATATTACGCTTGCATGATGTAGAGAATAGACCACCGTGCGTTCATGCCGCGTACAAGACATGAAAAGCGAGGCGATCGTTTACAATATATTTTTAAAAATTCGCGCTTCTACCCCTCGGGGTGACCAGCAGTGCCGGGCTCTCGCCCGAATCCGCGCGCAACACGTCTTGCTGTGCCCGTTACGTTAGCAGCGGAGACCTATAATTGGTTCGCGGTGCCAACTCTTTCTCACGTCACGCGGCTACCATGGCAGCGGCCAGAAGCTCCGCCCACCGAGGAACTCCTGCGCGCGACGGCAGCCGGCGGAGGTGCCGAGTGGGCGGGGCCGGCGGGGGAGCGCCGACATTTCAGTGTGCAAAAGTGACGAGAGGAGAAAGGCGCGAAAACGCGGAAATTCAAAATTTTGACTGCAGATAACTCAGCTTCCACAAAACGCATGAAAAAAATTCTTGCTGGAGGATATTTGCGTAGCGGCGTCTTTTAACACCCTTGGCATACCGCAACATTATTTCGAGTCCCTTTCACAGCCCCTTTAATTATTGCGTTAACAAAAACTCTTCAAGTGCCGTAAGTCATAGTGATGATGATTGAAAAGATCTCAAATTTTGCACCCTTTTTATGTACCGTTGCAGTATGACGCCGGGTTGTCAGTCAGTCTCTTAGGAGCATAGTCTCTTATTGCTGGTTTTCCTGTCCCATATGGGAGAGCGATTTTCTCGCATATATACTAACTCGTGTGTGCACGTAACGTCCCACGCGGGTGAAGGGTGTAACGCCTCCCGTATTTCGTGTCCTGTGTGGTTATGTGATCACTTGAGGCAGTGTGTGCTGGCGTTAGCATGAAGACGACAAGACAGGACAGCACGTATATGACCCTCCGTGAAAGTCTTGCGCGCTCAGTACGTCCATTGTGTGTACCTGATATCACAGCTGCGCGCGGTACGGATATAGATGAGATCGAGAGCTTGCGCTTTGAGGCACCAGCAGTGATGGCTATAAAAGAAGTAAAAACTTCATTTATTTTCATTTATTAACACTGCATGTCCCATGAATAAGGACGCAGTCGTCCGCGAAGGATTTACTAACCTTTTGGTTTTCCGCATCAAGTATAAAATAGTACTGAGGATGCGCGGGCCGCGAAGAAATAGATTTGTCATCTCTGTCGAATTTCGCGTTTAGTGGAATAATATGTCTGCGTGAGAAATATCACTAATTTTGGCATATGTCCACCAAAAGCATGCTCCTGCACGGGACGACCAGACCTTCATCACGAAACTTTAGTGCTCCTTCCAAGAAGCCAAACCATCAGATGTGTGCCTAAAGCATCGCGTTTTTTTTTAAAAAAGCAGTATGGAAAGTGCGCACATGAACAATTCATGATGTAGCCTTTTCCTGTGATTATAGCGTTTTGCTCACATACCAAATATATTATGAAATGTAAAAGGAATCATCGAAATAAGTTAACTTCAAATACAAAAATATTTGTATGCCAAACACGAGTGTTTTCGTAATGCTGTCACGGCTTTAGAACATATGGTAATTCATGCCAGCATGAAAACTCATACCTCTGATACAACGGCGCGTCTGAATGTATGCAGGTTCGCGCCTAAGATTTGTTGCAGAAAGAAATCTTTTTCTTTTTCTATCTGCCACTTTTGTTTGAAACTAAGGGTGTGGGTTTTTCAAAATTGTTTCTCTGACAGGCTTGCTTGTCACTGGTAAGGAAGGACGGAAAAATTGACACGACGGTAGCGCTGTGTAACACGAGACTCTCCTGCAATTGTAAACATATTTTTATTTTACGATATGCTGAGGCAGCGAATACAAAAGCGACTTCTTATCTGTATATTTCTAGAGCGCTCTTTTTAGCTTTCTCCTCATACTCGCTTTTCGTCTAGTTTTTCCCTCCACTGCACCGCTCCGGGCGCCACCGACGACCCTCTCCTAGGGCGGCGCATCTCGCTGCAGCTGTCGCCGGTACACCGTGCTGCAATCCTCCCTTCTCGCCATATACTCTCCCGCCTCCTTCTACGGTAACCATCCTTCGGTTTCGTAATGCTACGCTCTCGCCATACCCTCTTCCTTCCAAGGTAATCCTCCTCCTCCTCGTTCTTACGCTATGACGCCCAGCGACGCCATTTTATAATCAGGTAATGCGGGAAAGCCTACTCAACAAACTTTCAAATGCGTATTTTTGATGTTCGATATTGCAAACCACATGGCAAATTAAAAAAAAGCTCACTTTCGATGTTGACGGACATCAATTTCGCATTATAACTCTGCCACTAAAATCAAAAATAAGAAGGCTATTAAGTAGGATAAAGGGGTTCTTAAACATCTTCCGACTCGTTCACTCAGTTCACTGTGTTGTCACGAACACGCGAGAAAAATGATACACCCCTACGCGCAACAGAGAACTAAAAATCACGTGAGAAAGTTGGTGAGCCATTTTCGGCGACTGTCGTGTTCGCGCCATCTTCCGTCACACCGCTCCTGCGTATACCCGTTCAGGGATGGCTATTGATTGGATTATTTCAGACGTGAGGCAGCTACCATGACCGCGGCCACAAAGCCACGCAGCTCCGAGCGAGTCACAAATTTCGCCCCGGCGGCGGGGTCCGCGCAGGAGCACCGACCTTTCAGCGTGCAAAAAGTGACGAGAGAAGAGGAATAGCCACGAAGACGCCGAAATTCGAATTTTGACTACAGATAACTGAGCCTCTACAAAGTGCATCAAAAAAAAATTCTTGCTGAAGGATATTCTTGAAGCGGCGTCTTTTAACTTTACTGACATACCGCAACTTTATCAAAGCCCGTTTCAGAGTCCATTTATTTGTTTATTGATCGAATTATTGATCTATATTAGATTCATAATATTGATTTGCTCTACAATCAACCTTGACAGGCTACATCAACGTATATCTCAGTTTTATAAAACTATGTAAAAGTTAAAATAACATCTCGCATTTTCCTTGAAGTAATTTAATACATCCTTGAATAAAATCAATAATCAGAAACCACAAAAACGAAGGGGCACATCCGAGATGGTGTTAGTTTGTAATATTCATTGCACCTCATTTTTTTTTAATTTCGCTTTGACAGGGCTGAAAGATAATATGCTTTATTAAAACAGAGAAGCTTGCAAAAATGTTCCTTTTTGCCAAGCACTTCCCATTCGTCGACAGCATGTTTTTCCGCAGAGTAAATCTAGAAAGAGCTGCCCACTCCTTTTCGCATTCGCTCTGCTTTAAAAACTTGTACCCGCAATAAGCACAAGAGCCATGGAATAAAACACAACTTTCGCCGCTTAAACTTTGTTCATTGCAAAGGGCGCATAAGCTACCATTACGTATTAGTTTCTGAGAGCGCTCATGACTAACTACCCATCTAAAAAAATTCCCGCGTAAACGCTACCGAGGGAGCAGGCATCAAATAAAGCAGAAGCATTTGTTGACAAACGCTGTTCGCACCGGGGCAGCTATGCTGTTTGTCAAATAACGCCTGCACTCTTCTCCTAGGCGAGAGAGAGAAAAAGAGAGAGAAAAGAAGAAGGGAAAAGCAGGGAGGTTAACCAGGCGATGCCCAGAAGGCTATCCTAAACGTGGAGAGGGGAACACAGGGGAAAAAAAAGGAAAGAAATAGCGGAAACGAAATGAGTTTCTCACTGCCCATCGACCACTATGACAAGGAGACAGAGAGCGCACACTTAGAGCCTCCTAGGCGAAAAATTACATTGGCGTTCGGGCTTGACCGCTCAATAATCATTTCTGTTTGTTTCGATTTTTTTTTCATACCTCATTGCTTCTGGGAGACCACTTCTTTCTCTGATCCGATTTAGTCCACGTCCACTGTGCTGCGCAGGCTGCAGCCTCGCCCAGGGGCATCCCCGAGTTGACCTTCTCGGCATCTGGTCAACGTTTGATGCAGCATGCGAGTGTGTTGGAAGGCTGCTGTCGTCCTCCGGCTGTCACGGCCAACCGCGCCCTATTATCTTCGGCAGCTGGGTCAGAGCTGCTTCTCACGCGCCCTACTCTTTGTCGTACGCGCTATGACATATTCTGGTGTCCTTTTCCACGCCCTCTGGCGTCCTTTGAGGGCTCGTTGTGTTATTTCCTTCTGCACGCACACGGAGAAGTACGCACTAAACAGCAAGGGCCCTTGTTTAGATATAGCAGCTCGGAAAAACCTTTGTTAACAAGGCCTGTGGGCTGTGAGAACAAAGGCCACCTCAAATTACCAACGCGTTGCTGGAAGGTTTTGCAAAAAAAAATATGCAGGTCACCAATTTGGGTTTGGAACATGTAATATTGCTTGTACCGAACCACGAGCGCTAGAAATATTTCAAGGAGTGAAGGAAAATATCCTTTCATGTTTGTAGTTGATGCGTTTCAGTGAGCCACAGGGTGCCTTAATGGAGCGCCCACTGCGTGGACTTTGGTTAAATTCATTGATCTATATATTTTTGAGCATAATCAGCAATTGGATTATGCCATGTGTCCGCCGTAATCGTCGATATAACTGAAAGCGCAGGCGTTGAAATTCGTGTTTACTTCGTTCTAACAGATGTTGATTCATAATTTTCTATAATCTAGGTGTCTGTAGAGAGGTTTACGATGTCACAAAATCAGCCACTTCATTGAATTCATTCTGAGTTAAAGCAGAAGTACTGAAAAGCTCACTCGGATTAGACTGAAACCTTTGATATACTAATGGTTTCAATAATTATCTACGATGTCTCACGTGTTAATAGGAGCGTTGGGTTAATGAATCTCGTCTAACTCTGTAGCAGTCCAGCATATCTATTGCACACTTTCTGGTGTGCAATGGCGCTTCGAGTGCTCGCGTTCGCAGGTTTTACCATTGCAAGCTCACGCCACTGCAGACAGACCGATTGTCTAGTGCGTATGTTGTTCGGGCAAGTCCGGGCAAGTTCGGGAATATTAAGCTCCGCCTTGAGGGTATGACGCGATAGCGTTAATAGACTCAAGCCCATATATGCGGAATTGGTAATTCTCGCCTTTACGTTCATAGATCTCTAAATGCACAGTTAGGGCTGCTGGGTTGCCAAAACACGAACTAATCTAATTCAAAGGCTCGTCAAAACAAGGAAAGCGTATGTGGCGGATTAATAATGAAGCCAATCCTCTCGCCCTGCAACGTGTCTTCGATGTCTTTCTGAGCGTTGAAAAAAAAATAGAAAAAAGGAATCTGTTAGTACCGCTTTTATACTCTTCTGACACAGAACAGTTCTCTCAAACAGAGAGGCAGCTTTCTGTGCAAGGAAAAAAAAAAAGCTGGGACCATGTCTTGGCAATGCGCAAGAGAATTGAGCGGAAGAGATTCGAGGGCAGAGAATGAAAACAAATTATTTAAGCCTCTTGCATTGTCCGTTCATCTGCTAAAATGGCAAGACAGTGGCAGCGTAAAGCTTCAATGCATGGCATTTGCCGATTTTTGCGACCTTTATTTTCCATCATTGTGAGCAAGAACTCTTTTCTTTGGACTGCCCTTTTTACTGTCACACAATAGTCTTTTTGTACTGCCTTGGCGGATGTCCGAACGTCAGCTTAGTGCGGCATGTGCCCTCGTTTAGCATTGCGCGTTCGACATTCGGACAATGTTGGAAACATGGTCGTTCAATATTTCTTCAACTTGCATTTTTCGAGTCGCTCAGCGCTTCTGAGAGACCCATTTGCATTATGAGATTTATGTTTATGCCTTGTAACTTTCCTTTCACGGGATGCTCTAGATGAAATGTACGCCATGGAAATGTAGACGACAAGGAGGTGCTTAGGTAGCGTAGTGTTGCTGGGTATGCTCCCCCGGGGAGCACTGTTGCGCTAAGGTCCGAAATTATGTTCCAAGCTCTGTGGGAAAGCCGCTCTTCGTGTGGTGGGTAAGTTATGAAGGATCATAAACATTGTTTTCTTTGTACTCTTTTAATTCACAGCGACAGATGTAAAAGTGCAGCATTCCTCGAAAAAAAAACACGACGCCGAAAACTCTGTTCTCACATAACTCTCCCTGAAATCTTCGCTGATTTGGCCAGCGTTTTTCTTTATCATGGAATGAACGTAATTGTCATGGATTTGTTTATGCCTTGAAATTAATTTTGCTCGCTTTAGCCTGCGAAATTCTACTCCAGAGAGCCCTGCTTATAGATGAAAAGCATCACAGAAGGCTCGGTGACGACAAGAAAAAAATAGACTAATCAGTCATAAAAAATAGCGAATGTCTGCTGGATTCCGGGCATGTTACCAACAATTAACGGCACCTCAGACCTCAGTGAACAGAACCCACCTGTTCAAAATGTTGTAGGTCACCTGGTGGTGTGAAAAAGACGCTGACCTGTTCTGAACACTAAGTTTTCTTTCCATAGACATGCGATTGAATACATGCTAATGCTCAGCAGACGGCGATTGCGTTCCGTGCTCGTTTCTGTTTCTGAGAAGAATTGCATTGCGGCTTAGTATTTATCATTTCTCTATAAGTCACCGCTATATATTTTTTATTCCATGCTGTCGAACAAATACAATTTACGGCTGTTTCTTGCCAAAACTAGCGTAGAGTGCCTTCCTTCACCCATCGCATGTATCGAAGAGGAGGAGGAGGAGGAGGAAGAAACTTAGTGGACTTCAAAAGGTGCATGCTTCAGTTTCCCACAGCACACACATAATACACGGACGGAAATAAACACACCACAAATCGCTTGTGATGGGTTTCTTTCCGCCTGTGTCTTTTCTGTGCGCTGTGGGGAACAGAAGCATGTGTGTACAACCAATTAGCCCATCAGTTTGTCTTCTTCAAAATGTAAGCTGTCCTACCACTGTAGAGTGGGTCACAATTATAATTTAGAACAGAGTCTACTAACCATTTTATGAAACTATCCGCGCATTTGCGTATCTTTCTTCATTGTTCCCCACATTTGGTCTTATAAGTTGTTTTGTTTTACTCTGTGTGTTATTTTTGCTATGCAGTTCGCAGTTTGTTTTATTTTTTTCAGTCGTTATATACGGGTATAACACCCACACGCTTACTCCCTCTGGCCCCGATTTTAATGTTTCAGTTCATTTCAGTTTATTTCCCACAACAAGTACAGGGCATGTACGATGTGTGGGGAGGGTGACGGGATAAAAGCTGCGTCAAGGGCAGCTTGACTGGCCCCGTCTCCCCGAACCACATTGCAGCAAGCACGACAGTTTAGAAGGACATAAAATATATATTATGGGAAGAATAACAAGGAACAAATGGAAAAAAATATACGAACAAGATAAGTGCAAAAACAGTGAATGAGTACAAAAGGTAAAAAACACATTCAAATCTAACAGTACAGGTTAGTTATTAATATCGAATAATTTTTTCTTGGTTAGAACCCGCAGCTGCCCTTCCGTTAGCTTATATTTGTTAAGTGTACTAGGCAGCCTGTTTCGAAGCATCTGGAGACCGTAGTTAGTACGTGATCGCGGAACGTGCCAATGTTCATGGTGGCGGGTGGAGCGAGATGATATGTTAATCTGCAAGTTTGCAACGGCTCGTAATGTTGTTATATTTTTATGGATTTCAGATTTCAAAGATGCCAGCAACTGGCGCTCATAAAGCGTGGAAATTTTAGTAATCTTGTATTTAAGGAATAGGTCGGAAGAGTGGGCATTATATGGAGAGTTTGAAATGGCTCTAACTGCATTTTTTTTTGTAATGTAACCAATCTATTTTGTGATTTCCTGGTGCCAGTACCCCAAACAAGATGACAATATAATAGATTAGGTGCAAAAAGCGTGTTATAAAGCATTAGTTTTTGGGGGACAGGTAAAAAATGTACTTTTCTCATTATACCTAATGCTTTGCACAGTTTAGTTTGTATGTTTTCGGCGTGAAAATCCCATAGCATGTTTTCATCAAAAACGACACCCAGGGATTTTGCTGATGAAGAAAATTCTATTTCAGTATTATCGAACTTCAGTGGATTAATGCGAACATTTGTTTGTTTAGCTTGAAAGAGAACTGCTTTTGTTTTGGAACAGTTTATTTTTAGGTTATTAGCGCTTGACCATTTACATAGTTTGTCCAAGAATAGGTTGGCGGATTTGACAAGGTCATTTGCATTGCTTCCTGTAAAAAATGTACTGGTGTCGTCGGCGTATATAACATAATTTATGGTGTTATCTAGAGATACAAGGTCATTGATGTAAGCATTGAAAAACAGTGGGCCGAGAATACTCCCCTGAGGTGCGCCATGCTTATTTTTTTGTAATGAGGACATTTCATTTCCTATACATATTGTTTGATGTCGATTTGTCAAGTAACTTTGAACCAAATTAAAAGAAATACCACGAACACCATAACAAGACAGTTTGTCTAGTAGGATATTATGATTGATTCTGTCAAAACCCTTGGAGAAATCCACAAATAGTCCTAGTGTTAGTAGCTTCCTTTCAATATTATCTAAAATTAATTCTTTTTGGTGAAGTAGAGCTGTCTCAGTAGATCTACCTGTCCGGAAGCCATATTGCGATGATGTAATAACAGAGTTAGCATCAATGAAACCAGTGAGACTTTTAAAGATAATTTTCTCGAGTGGTTTTGAAAATATCGGTAATATTGATATTGGCCTATAATTCCCTAAGTTATCTTTTTCTCCACTTTTGTACACTACTGTCACTTTAGCAGTCTTAAGTTTCTCTGGAAATACACCGGTATACAAAACTAGGTTGTAAATATGGGTTAGGTATGGGGCAATAAGGTCAATGACAAAGCTAACCGGCTGCATTTTTATTCCATCTATATCCTCGCATTTGCTTCTCTTCAAAGCATGGAATAAATTCAGGACTTCACACTCGTCAGTAGGATTCAAAAAAACGGAATGTTCTAATGGGGCAGATAGATATCGCTGGGCGTCGGTGTTGTAAGTACTCTCGACTAATGAGAGAAAATAATCATTGAATTTTTCTGCTAGTGCTTTTCCCTCGTACTGTTGGCCATCTATTTTTAATTCCAAAGTTCTTGTCTGATTCCTGGAAGGTAGAATTGAACTCAGTTTCTTCCATGGTTGTCTAGAATCCGTAATTCCGTCAAATAGATGTGCATAATAGTCGCGTTTTGCACGCTTCAAACACTTATTTAACAAGTTCCGGTATTTTCTAAAATCTTCTAGAAATTCAGGGTCACGACTCTCAAGAAAATTGTGATACATCCTTGTTTTAACTTTTATCATTTTTAGTAATTTATTAGTCATCCAGGGCTTTCGTGCACGTCATGGCAATGTCATGGTTAACATCTTAATGTTATCTTGAACGTAAGAGAAGAAAAGTTTTTCAGTGAGTGTTTGGAACTCGATAGATATTGCGATAAGCACATAGCCTTCATTCGCTCGTAGGTATGCGAAAATATGGTGTCAATATATGGGAGAGAATGCAACTGATTATAAAGTAAGAACACTTTTAGCTGTCAATTTTCAATTTCTTAAACAAGTTACTCCAGTCTTATGACGGCATATTCTTTCACAAGAACGCGTCGGTTACTCATCGGGCTAAATTACGAGGAAAACTGGTGATGCCGTCGCCAAACTTCGACTACCTGGAGGCTTATATGTTATAACGACGTCGTTATATCAAAGAAAACACAGTCATAACGCAGAGATGCAAAATTCATATATTCAGGAATACTAAAAAATTAGAATAAACAGCTGTGCATTTTCTTTTCTTTTTTTTTCTCTGGCGTTTCACCATGCCCGTCTTTGGTGGCATTCAGAGTATCTCCGGACAAAACAAAAACAAAAAAGTCCGCCCAAACGCAGGTGTTAAGAATTCAAATATCGCTGCATTAAAAAAAAAATATACAGAAACAACTTCTCCGATACATGCAGGTAGCTGAATTTCCGAAGCGACAGCAATACACCACACTCTGTCATTCGCTAGCGAATTCGCCATCTGCTTGTGCTCCCCTGTTCCGGACCGCTGCATTTCCCTAAGCAAAACTCTGTTCAAAATTGAGGCAGGTGTGGCCGCCACTAATTGATTTAGATTCCACACAATCTGGCGGCCTGTACTTTTTGTTTATTCACGTTTCTATGTAGTTCTTAGAGGGTAACATTAAACTCAACCTCAAGCCGTACTTATTATTACCGATTACGTTTCTTGATGCACGGCATACTTATTGCATTGTGAATGTTGAGACGACAACCAACTCTAGGCAGATGGACAGAAAAAGAGAAAGAAAACAATCGGTGGAACGTTGTTTAAATACCAGTGCGTCCTGAGAGCAAACAGCGATTACAACCAACAGCAATAACATATTGCAAACGAGGAGCCTCGTTATAACGAGCCGAGCAACGTTTTGAGCAAGGCGGCCATATGTAAAAACTGAATACAGAGTTTAATGAATCGAGTGCAGGAGATAGTGCCGAGTTATATGCGTGCAGGGAGCAGGAAAAAAAGGACGAGGAAATGAAATAAACTGCTCTTATCAGAGCGACGCTACTTGCGAGAAGCGTTTGCTTCTCGTGAGTCGTACAGGCAGGTCATGATAAAGGAATGAAGGAAAAATAAGTTCATTAACAATAAAAACCGCCCAATTTGTTCCGATAAAAGCTCGGCAGATTTTAAACACCATTTGTTTCCCTTCACACACGCTTAAATCAGCAACCACAGAATAAGGCAGACTGTGCCGGTAACGAATTGGGAATATTCGAATAGTAAAAGAATCCCGAGCCCTAGCAAGAGAATTGTTTCGGGCACTCATTTCTCTATTTCGCTGGATATGTTACTGTTACATGCAACTTCTAGCTTGTTTAGTTCAACTGGCATTAGCGGGTTTCTGTATTCCTGTCAGTTTACCGGCATGATATAACCAGGCGTTCAGTGAACAAAGAAAGGAACATTGAGTATCATTCACGTTTTACGAACTTCAAATGGTCTCCACAGTGACTGTCTTGCGATGCTAAGGGCAGTTGGTTAAATGCTTAGGCAGTTGCGTATGGGCTTAGGCATTAAGTTGATCGGAGCTGCTTAGACATAAGCATATATATAGAAGAAAGTTTCTCTTGATGATTTAATAAATATTCTCTGTGGTATTGTCCACTGAGCTATGTTTTTCAGGAACTCCTTCTCAGGAAACAACGCCATCAGCGCTTGATCGCCATTGGTCTTTATTTTCCGAATTAAATCTGAAGATCGAAATAGTCTTAACGCTTCCCGCTACTCTCACTTCTCCCGCTGACACACACATTACTTGGAGTGTGAAAGTTTACTTTTGGTTTCATAAATTGTCATTTTCTATAGCCTGCAAGTGAGGCCAAAATAAATGGCTCGACTGGCTGACACATTGCAGGAACGTAATGACTAATGCAGTTTATTGCAGTCCGAGAACACGGCTGACAATTTCGAAACACACTGAAAATACAATAAAATTTTAAAAAAATTTGAGACATCTGTTGAGGACAAATGGGGAACGCGTTAGCGTACTAGTTACTGAATTTGCAGAAATAGTTTAAGCAAATTTAAAAGTATAATACTAGCCTTATTTCGCAAAATATATCTAGCGACAGGAGACAGATAACTCATGTATTTTCATTCTTCTTTTTTAGTGATTAGAATTGCTGGTTGCACTCAAGTGTTTGCGTCTGATTATTCGTTTGTATATACCCTCTATGCTCAGTGTTGCGCAAGATCCTCACGCTTAAAATAGCCATCTAACTACAGTTGGGCCCATTTATAACGAGCGCAGTTATAAGGAACGCTCGCTTGTTAAAAATGGGAGTGATGCTATGGTAAAAATATTTATTAAGGCAATAGCCTTGCGTCTGAGATACAACGAAAAAGCAAAGCTGCACAACTCGGTTATAGCGAACGACTAGGTGCCACAAACTCCGCCCCGCAGTAAAAAATTTGCACCTCCTGCGGTGGCAGTGACCAAAGAGCGCCTCCCAGCCATAGTGCCGCAACCTCTTCCCCTAACCTTCTTTGGAAAGAACGCAGCGACTCGAGTATGTAGTAGTGAATACGGGACGTAAACAATGCAGAAGAAACTGTTTATCATTAGCGCTCGCAAAAATGTATGACTTGGAAACGCAAGCTTCTCGTTACCGTCCTTTTGTGCACGAGCATGGACGTCACAGATCGGCGGCTACCTTTTGTCATCCGTAAATCTCGCAAGCCGACCTGCTTTGTGAGCTACGCTACGCATTCATGCAAGCTACGTTTTCGTAATGGTGGCTCTCATGCGCTGCAGGCACAAAACAAAGGTCTAGATGAGAAGCAACTTATGCTTATTCAACGAGTGCGCCACTCATGGGGGTATGAATGTCTACACTGAAGAAGTAAAGCTCACAGAGAGAAATTAACACCCGTTTGTGTCTGATATTTTATTGTAGCGAGAGCTACACTATGCTAGTCAGAGCCGCGTTTCGCATTGTCAGCCGGAGCCAGAACTGCGCATGCGCCGCTACCATGGCAACCAGCTGCGCCGTTTCACAGGGGTTCGCCGCTTCGCAGCGCCGGTCTCCACCGCGGCGCCGATGCGTGACGTCACGCTTCACTACCGGGCAAGCGCCGTTACCATGGCAACCAGCTGCGCCGTTCCGCCGGTGTTGCAGTTGCGCCTGGCTATGGGGCTTGACGTTTAAAAGCCCTGAGGGTATGCGCATTGCTAGCGAGGTGTTCCATGGGTGAAGAAGCTGACGGTGAGCGCGTGCACTGCGCGTGGCATCTTCGTCGGCTACGAGAAGCTGCTTCGGACGACCCCGAAATCGTTGCTTGGCGTGTAGATGCCCGTCAGCGTAAGGATGAAGCTGTAAGGGCTGAGCGTGCGTACGTAGTAGCTCTCGCTACGCATATCCTGGCGTAGCTGAGCTTGGCGACTGCCAATTTTTTTAGGGCTGTTATACGGGAAGCCCACTTACTGCGAACCTCGGATGCAATAAACGCAATCCTCGTGACCGTCAGGTTCATTATAAGTGGGATCGGCACTATTCTGCACTATACCTAATGGCTTGGTACGATTTTGGAGTTGAACGTCGCGAAGCGGTCGTAAGCTATGAGCGACGCCGTAATAGAGGGCTCCGGCTTAATCAAAGAGGCCCGGAATCACATTCTGAGAAGAGCGCATTATTTTCCTTAATCACTATACCTGAGGCAAAGAATATGCTTCTACACGCAGCAGGGAACCGGCCGCCGCACGAAGAGTTGGCGACCCTTTCCGGTGACTTTTTCATACTCGAACACTTCCTCCGTTTCTCGCTCTTCCTTATGTTGGTTAAGAAATCGTTATAAGACTCCTTGAGAAGTCACGCAGCTACCATGGCCGACGCCAGTCCGCCGCTTCGGTTTGGCTGGTCAGAAAGCTCCGCCCACTGGTGAAATCCCGGGCGTCGCCAGCCGGAGGTGCGGCCGAATGAGTGGGGCCGGCGGAAGAGCGCCAACTTTTCAGCATGCCAAATGTGGCGAGAGGAGTGCGAAATGCGCGAAAACACTGTAATTCAAATTTTGCCTGCAGATAACTCTGCTTATAACAAACGTGTTAAAAAATGTGGTAAGAGTTTTAACGTAGTTAAACGGACTAGGCGTGCGAAAGGATGTGTGCAGCCTGGTTGGCTCATGGTTTTGTTTTGCTGGGTCATCGGCATGACCTGCGACTATATTAGTTCGATAGAAGTGTGAAGGGCGGTTTTTTGGGACGTGGAAAGTGCCGACGACGAAGACTCTTGCCCAAATAATTGATGAAGTAGTGGTGCAAGAGTCAGGCTCACAAGGCGGAGTTTCCAGCACGAGCGTCGACCAGCCGCCATAAGAGCTTCGTCGTCGTTGGTGCCGGTGCATGAGCATCTTCATCTTTGGAGTAGCATTTGCTCATGAAAACGACAATGTGCAATGCACGGCGCCAGACTGTGTACGTTAGTTCTATGCTATAGTGTTTGCTGATGAAGACGACAATGTGCAATGCACAGCGTGAGAGTGAGAGAGAGAGAAAAAACGTTTAATGCATAGATTGTTTGGGTGGGGCCTTCATTCCAGGATCCCATTGGCTTTTGCCGCTGCTTTTGCCCGGTTCAGCACCGAAAGCTGGTCGTCTGAATGTGAGCTGGAGAGCGCCGCATCCCAGTCTTCAGTTGCTGGGTGACTGATTCTGTTTATAGCTGGGTTTTTCTGGCATGTCCATACCATATGGTATAACTCAGGCCATTTACTGCAGAAGGAGCTGTGCGGATCGTGCGAGTATGGAAACATCGCAGACCTGTCGCAACTTTATTGAGAGCCCCTTTCACAGCCCGTTTCAGATCCTCTGGGGTTGTTTAACGGGCACTGCAGCTTTCCAAGATTTTTTAATGAATCTAGGATCTCTAAAAAGAAGACATGTTTCTCTATCCACACGTAATGATGACGTCTGGGTCCGCCCGAAATTTCGAAATAATTATAAATTTCAGTCACTACAGCATAATCTGCCATTTATTCTAAATGAGCTAAACGTGTGATGAGTTGCGGCGTAAAAGAACTGAGAATGTATTTTCTATTCAAAGAATGAATGGCTATGCGTGTTTACCTTTTCATTTGCAAGTGCTGTTTTTCATGAACATGTATGTATTCTAATTTTCTTTGTATTTCTGTCTGCTCAACTTCTCTTGTTGGTATTGTGCTGTATTCAAAACTATAAGTACAGTTATTGTAGACACATTTTGAAATCATATGCTGTTTATTTAATAATTTAATTGCATTTCTGCTATTGTATACCTGATTGTTCTTTGCATTTCTTAATTGATGTCGATTAATATGGACACTACCTGTTTCTGTAAACCACTACTGCCTTGTAGAAAGGGTCATGGGCCTAGTCATGCTGTCGAGACAGCTTTTAGCTCTTCACCCTTTCCAGGATCCATTATTTCTGGAAAAAATAAAGAATTGAATTGAATTGAATTACGGCGTGATGCGTTCCACAAATAACGCGATTTGTGCGTAGTTTGCACGGACAGTGTGCAGTGAGCTCCCAACATAGGCCAAGTGATGAGGCCGCCTGGACGGCTCTGTGTTAGTTCTCGCTGTCCTCGGAGGTTTCGAAGGGTGTACTCTCCGCTACACGCGATCAAGATGCGCTCGAACGATTCGAGGAACCTCCTGAATTGCCGGCGATCGATGGCGGTGGCACGGCTCGTTAGGAGCGCAATAAACGAGAGTGCCGCAGCGACGCATTCCGCCGGAACAGCAGAAAATATAAACAAAGACATTGTACGGCTTCCTTCAGTTCTCTGTCTCTCTCACCATAGAAACAACAGTCTTCACCTACCGTGTGAAACAAAAAAAAAAGCATTGGTTCGGCTCAAGATTATTCGAGGACGTAACTGTGATATCTTAGAGTACTATTGCTTTCGTACCGAAAGCATCGGTTAACTTTTCTTTGTGTTTCCTGTGGGAAAAAAGATGGCGTTTTGCTTATGCAAACTCAGGCTACCGATCTTTATGCAGAGGAAGCGGTGAAGTCAATATCGGCGGCTCAATTGCAGCTTTCACCCGCGCTATTAAACGAGCGAGACAAACGCAGTAACAATGGCTGTCATCACCGGCTACATTTAAACGACAGACGAGGCCACGCGACTCTCAAAACGTCATATATATATATATATATATATATATATATATATATATATATATATATATATATATATATATATATATATATATATATATATATATGACGTTTTGACCATGGTGCACCAATAAATGTCTGAGACGTTACTACATAACTTTTCTATGCGAAAGCCAATGGAGCCTACTTTTGTAAGCCTATATACATTCATAATTTCATGTTTCCTGGTCACAAAGCTTTTGTTTTCTTTTATTCTCAGGATACAAAATAGAAAATAATGGAGTTTTCTTTCCGAAGAGCAAAGTTCATTGTAGATACCTACCGATTTATCAGGCATGGAACCGAAAGTTCGTTTAAGCGGGCCTTGAAAAATGACAGTGAAAATTCGTTAGAGAAGGATACATCCTCGCGAATGCAGCATCTGTCATCCTGAAGCAGTTTAACGGCCCTCGGCCAGCGCACTCAGCGAATCAGCGAAATAGGACGGCGATGCTTTAGGCGTCGGTGCTCAAGACTGGCAGAAACTTTGTCCCATTTCCTGAACGACTGAAGATTCGGAAATACGATCTGTGTGGAGGAGCACGTACTGTGTACCGATTCAGAAGCTTCATTGACCGCTCAAGCGCAGAGCCTGATGCGTTGCTTCGATTTGTTTCTCTATGTTACTTTGTTCCGCGAGTCCTCGAAAACAAAATAAAAATAAGTAAAGGCTCTTAAAGCTACTTGCGCTTAAGGTCCTATCTCAAAAACTAAATAGTTAATGCAAGATGAACTTTCTAAGCCTTGTTTTCAAAAAAATTACATTATTCACGTTGAATGCAAAAAGAATTCAAGGAACGATTTCTCTCTTATGCCGTGCCATATTCAAGCTTGGATCGTAATAGCTTCAAGCGCACGTGAGGTAATTTCAAACTGACTCCAAAACAGCCGACACTTGTTTCCGACATGTTATGTACCAGCTACGAAGGTCTACCTAATGCGTCACTTCCGCTTAGGGGCGCCAAGCTTCTGCTTATGAAAAAAAAAATTCAGTGGTACAAGAATACCCGCCCTCTCTAATCAAGTGGGCGCCCTTTGCCTGAATGTACCGCCAGCAGAAACAGCAACTCATATGTGCCGGTATGAATTTTCTTGGACTGATTTGAGTAGCTTTATAGACACAGTAGACTATGAGAACGTGCGCCTTTAACGAAACACTTAGTTTTCTCGATGACTTCGCCACGTATGTGCATCGGTTAGAGCATAACGCTGTAGTTCTTGGGCTGCACGCGACCACAGATAATGAGGTTCCTGGTAACGACGAGGCCCTCAGAACACTTCCGAGCTTCCTACACCAGACAAAAGACCAATGTAGAGACGCAGCCTCGTCAAAGAAAAAAGGATGAATGGGACCCCAGGCAGTTATAGGCGCGAGTTTAAGGTCAGTGCGAGAGAACACGCGAAAGCTCGAGACTGCCCCTTCTGTACTTCCTGTACAAGTGGAGCAGTTCCTGCAAAAATTTTAACACAAGGGCCCTGGTCCCGTGATGACGGCAATCGAAAGACGTTGTTTGCAGTTCGGTTAGGCCCCGCTTTAAGTTCAAGAACTAGGCACAATTTCCAAAGGAGGAGTCGGTTTTTTATCCCACCTGCGCTATCCCCGGTGAGCCGTTACTCGGACAGTGTTTGTTCTGAATGAAGGCTTTCAGACTGAAGTGCCTCGTTATCCGCTACATGGTCGCAGCTGGTAATAACGACAGGAGCCACATTGTAGCAGAAAGAAAATGGACAGTCATCGCAAACGCGAATTAGAGTATCCAAGACAGAATAATGCTTTGACAAAGAGCAAAGTTTTGTGGGGAGAAAAAGTATACCTCCTTAGCAACTGAGTTCAGTTCTGCGAAAACTTTTCAGAAAATTTGAGCACATTTATTGAAGGTATAAACCCTCTTACTGCTTTCTTTGGAAGTTCCTTTAGATGAAACCAGAAACCAGCTACAACAAGAAAGCGCTAGAGGGGGGGGGGGGGGGGCGAGGGGATATATTTTCTTAGACAATTATGTCTAGTTCCAGAATAATTCTTCGCCAACGTTTGGCCCACTGACTGGTGCGAAACGGTAACAACTGCAAAAACGCAAATGTGATTTGTTAACGTGGATTCAGTGCATTTTTTCTATCAGAGTTCCCTCTGAGTGTTGACTTCATGGTAAAGTTTTCATGTAAGTGTGACTGGTGGTTGCGGAAATTTTTTTTCTCGACTAACGTAAAAAAATGATAAAATAGTTTTGACTTTAGACCAGAAAAGAGCACACAAAACTCGGCCCTGGCTTAATCTGATTGCGTGTACTTCTTGTATATATTTCTCGACTGTACGAATTCGCCTTTGAGCAATGTACTACACTGCAACACCGTGAGTTCCAATCTATGTGTCTACTCGGCACGTCTGAGTGGTAATTTGATGTTTGGGAGCATAGCGTAATATCTAGGTCAGAGCGATATTCTGCTCTGTTTAATGCTTTGCGCACACAAAGATCTCAAAAGCATTCAAGAACGGAAAGTTTTCGGCCAACTGGAACTGTATGAATTTCATTTTTTTATATGAAATATTCACGTCAACGTGTGATGCAATAAAGCATAAAAATTTGTGTTTGCTGTGATATTTAAAACAGAGAATTTAAGTTGCCTGTGTTACCTACCCGTCCGTGAAAATTATTGCGTACGGTCCTGATTACTGCGTAATTTCCTCCAGAAATAGCCAAACCATAATTGTTGTCGGCATGTTTCAGAATCCTCATTCTTAATAACATTTCGACTCAGGTAAAAGTGCACACAAGAAAGATTGGATGATACCACTCACTGCTCGCGATCATTCAACTGCCTTCTACTATCTCTACCTACCTGCGTTTCATAATTCTACAACACTTTTTTTTTCTAATACTGACTTATCTCGTTTATCGCTACGCCTTTTTATTGTGTTGTGCTTGCATTTGAAATCATTTCACACGGTCGCAATGTCGCTACTAACATTCATCGCACACAAATGTCCTGCAGTTTCGAATGGAATAAAACGCTGTGTATGCCCTTGTAATACCGCCATCACTTACCATATCTTCGATAACCTCCCCATTCTTCACCGAGGAATTGGCTTCATTCAGACTCGGCAGATCTCCAGCAGCCCCCAACGGACCAAGCGCTCTTTTCCGCCGTCACTAAAACTCGCCTCAAATAAGCTTGTTATCCTCCTCCTTCCAGTCACCCCCTCCCCCTGCTTCAGCTTAACTGGGCCTCTTAAAGCCTGCGAACTTACTCATCTCTTCACCGGTTCCGATTGCTTTCTGGTCTTGACTGCGTTTTCCATCTATTTTTTATTTACCATAATTCCAAACAAAAATTAAGACTTTGGATACTACAACTCCTGGAGTTTATTGTGAAGCGCTTTGTCTGCTCCAACCTGTCGGTTGTCAATTTCTTTCCTCCGCTTGTATAGCAAGCAAGACGGTGAAGAGAAATCCTGAATTGTGTATATCCAGATGCAGCAACAAGCCTTATTTCTTGCTATATTAAAGCTCCACCCGTGACAAGAAGTCCACGTGGAGGTATACTTTTTAAATTGGCATTTTAATACTTCGTGGATCAGGTATGGGGCCCGGAACTACGCACTGCTTCTTCAACCTGATTGTTGCAAGGCTACAGTGAGCCTCACCGTTTGAGGCAGCGAACCATGAATGCATGGAGGTCAAAAATTTTTGTGGTCACTTTTATCTTGAAAAGTTAATTTTTTTTTCAGAAGCATTCACGCCACCGAGTTTGCTACTGGACCATGTTGTGCGGCTCATTATGCGTTTGCCGCTGTTGCAATCGCATTATTTTACTGGGAGCTACTACCTGTCTGTTTGTCTGTTGTTGCCAGGAAGAAAGAAAAGGAAAGAGCACAGGCCTGCCCACTGGCTAAAGCCGAGCCACAATCGCTACGACGTGCAGATAGTAGGAGAGTTGAAAGATGGGATAGAAAGACAGGATAGTAAAGACGCGCTAAAGACAAGGCCGATCCCGGAGGTAGTGCGATACCGGGCAAACCGGTGGCGGGAGTGAAGCATCCTTCAAACTCTCCGCCACATTTCCAAAAATAAGTCCAACTGGACCCGTCATAGATACTCTACGGGGTCCGGACATTCGCGCTACAACCTCCACAGCTTAGGAGCTACAGTTGTATTAATGCTACAAACTCCACAGCTTAGGAGCTACAGTATTAATACAACAGCCGAAAAACACTTGGTATATTGTCCAGTAGGAAAACAGGCAGCCGGTACGTTTTTGACGAACGATCTAGATTCACTGCTGAATTGAAAAAAAAAGAACGGCAACCGCGCTGCTATTCACGGCTTCTCCTGATGAGGCTCCAAAAACGAAGACGACGAGACGACTGCAAACGTCGCTTGTATGTGTACAGACCTGCAACATTGTACTTGCGAGCGTCTTGACTGTTCTGAGCTGCACACCAAATCATCGGGGATTTTTGAATGCGGTGCGTCAACAGTGGTGCGTCGGACAGCAGAGCGCTGCGCGTGCCAGCCCAGCGTTGCGCGTGTGCGCGTGCGAAGGGCGTGTGCGAGGCGACGGCGACGATTCACGAACACAATGATGTGCCCGGCAGTACTAAAACACTTTGATCCCGCGTTCACTGGCAGGTGCAAACACTGTGGGGAGGTAGCTGACACGTACCACATGGTTTGGGCTTGCCAGCGCAACTCAGCTCTCTCCCCCCCACCCCAATCCTACCAGAGAGGAATGGGAGGCGGCCCTGCTTGGCTGTTAGGACCTTCAGTCCCAAAAGGCTTTGGTCAAGAGGGCTAAGCTGGCGGCTTCGACCCATGGGGTCCCGGGATAAGGACTCCACCCATTGCGGGGCTCTTTAAAGAGCCTCATCTCTTTCATTAAATAATGGCTTTTCACTACCACCACCGAGGAGCGTGGCGAGCACGAGGAGCGGAGATCTGACGTGTCCGAAAACCGAGGTGTAGAGGAAGACAGCGCAGCAGAGATCGGGTCATTCAAGCGTGGAGGTGGCAGCCGTCGGACGTTGGGTCCGTGCTGCCATGGACCTCCCTTGAATCACCTACGCAAACCTCCTGCGTTCCTTTCAAGTTTGTAGGTGATAGCCGATGGACTGAGGGTCCGTACTGTCGAGAGGCTCCCTTGGATAGCCTGCATTAAGCCTACGGTGTTTCGGGACGCCGTCGACGGGACCTGGCTACGCATTTCCTGCTGCTGCCAAGTTCCTGGAGCTGCTGTCGGGAGGCCACCGGCGTCTTCGCGCAGTCCTATCCTCTCTTACTACCACCTGGCTCCCTTCCGCCGCTTCCTACGACGCAACGTCAGCGACGCGTCGCACTACATCCACCCGCGCCCGCCCTGTCTGCAAGGCATCCCCGCTTCACCTGGGACGCTCAGTACCTGGTGAACTTTTTCTTTTGTTCTGTAGTGTTGTACGCGTGTTGAGTGTGTGTTTTTCTTGTTTTCGTTTTGTATTGGCTCTTTTTCATCGAATTATAACTACGGTTTCGTTTTGTTTTGTCTGATCTGCTGTCTTATTCGAACCTGCACACGATAGCGTTCCCCTTCGGCAGTCGGGGGCGCGTTACCGATTCGCGACAATTCGCGACAACGCTGGGCTGGCCCGCGCAGCGCTCCGCTATCGACGCACTGCACCAAAAATCCCCCGACGATTTGGTGTGCAGCTCAAGGGTGTAAACTTAAAACATAGCGATATACATCAAGGAGGCAGCTTGGTATATGGGACTAGAGAAAAAAAATGCTCCGGTCGAAAGAAAATGTGCTGATTGCCGCACATTTCCGGACATGCCAACATAAACGTGTGGGGGGCACAAAAAAAAGTACGTTTTAGACCTTAAGACAAAAATGCACGTATTCTCGGCCGGAACACTCGTTTCTCAGATTTTAGCAAACTCACCCATCTGGCTAGTACGGGAACGCAGCCAAAAAGAGGCCTTTCATTTCTACATCAAAAAGGCCTCACAGCTTAGCACTGTCAGTGTGGCATTCTAGATTCCTTGCACACTGCAAGAGGTGTGACGTTTACTTGTGTTTAGTTATGTGTAGGAACCTGCTTCGCAATTATTTTTTTACCAAACTGAGCATTTCTTGTAAAAGGTATGCCTTCGATCTCCACTGTGTTGACGGTTTCATTAATATAAGTCCAACTCGCCATATGTTCGAGCTCGTTCTCGAAACTACGGACTTAAATTGCTGGCGTTTTGGTGCTAAATACTCGTCATATGCGAGATCACCTTAAAGGGCAATAATTTCACACAGAAATCAGAATTTTCTGGCATTGTGTTCATGGGCCTGAACGCAACAAATAATTCGGCTAGAATGTTCCCTGTCAACAGAATGGGGCTCGAGAAATGCTATTGATTCTGCCCAAATAGATCTTGCGCAACTGCCTGGGACTCCCTATGCGACTGCAAACACGCTGTATTTACCCGCGCAGGAAGGCAATAAGAAATATAAGACGATAACAGGCGTACAAAGAGGTCATGCAGCCGCCATAGCAAAGCAGGAATTGGGTCTGAGGTTACAGTGCTGCACTTTTTATGCTTTTTCTTTGCTCTCAGTGGATACGATGGAAGAGGCAGACGACCTTACTTTTTTTATTTCTCATCACCCTTTTTGCTATCCCCAGTGTTCGATTGTTCGATTGCCGAGCTTGTTATTGTAGGCAAATTGCATGCGCATACTCGGAACTACAGAATCGGAGTGGTGAAAGGACAAGGGCCTGCACTTAGACCAGGCTCCATTCGGATTCACTTCCAAGATTAGTTGATCCTTCCTTTCGTCCAGTCTAACAAGGCTCAGCTTGGCTGGACCAGAACATACTTTCGATAAGGCAAAGCAAATGAGGGGCTCGTTTGACAAGCATATGACGGAAGCCAACAGTCACCGAAACCAAGGTGCTTAGGGGAATGGTTCTATTTTTTAATAATTTGCAGTGCTGGTCAATGCGAGAATACTGCTTAGATTAATCTGTCGCTTAAAGAAAATTACTCATAAAGCAGCAGAATAACAACCAATTCCGCCGGTGGGATCCGAACCCACGACCTCCGAATATCGCGTCCGGTGCTCTACCAGCTGAGCTACGGCGACGGCTGTCCAATGTTCTGCTTTCGGGGCTATTTATGTGTAGTCTAAGCGAACCTTGAGAGTGTTCACCAGCGCTGCCCTCATCCATAGCGGCTGACGTGGTACGTCCTGTATTACTTCGAGTGCCACGTAGGAACGGGGTCGACCGCTGAGGGCGGAAACTGTGGTGGAACCCTTTTATGCTACCTATGGCATCAAGGCTCCCAGATTCCAGGCCCTCGTTGGACTATTAAGCATACAAGTGAAGGAAAAAAAGGTGTTCGTTATGGCACAGATGACAGAAGCCAGCAGCCACCGAAACCCAGGAGTTCCTTGGTTTGGGTGGCAGTTGGCTTCCCTCGTGTGTGCCATAACAAGCACCATAACAAGCCATCGCCGATGCCGCCGACGACGGCGCGAAACTGCGGAAAGAGCTAAGAAGTGCTGACGCTCTAAAACGCATTTTGTGGGCGCCTGCATTTGGTATGCGCGTGCGTATTATACGCAGTTCTTAAGCAGGAGAGGGACACCTCATGCAGTGATACGTGTAGCATTTGTCAAAAGTATGCAGCCCAAGGGGTCAGCTTCGGAGCCCTGCAGCTCCGCTCCTCTTGCATACTCAGGGACCCTAATCTCACGAATGTGGAAAGGACTTAAGGCCTCAACACTCCCAAGCTTAGGACTGTCAAATTAGCTTAAGAGCACCGCTGCACGGCTTGGAAGCAAACTCCTTGCGCCGTGTATTTTTGACAAACACTGTACATGGCCTGGCACAGCAGTTTTGCAGTCCAGATATCATTAAACACGCGAACTCGCGCTGGCGCTTTATCGAGCATGTCCTAACTACAGACGAAGTATATATTTCAGCTACGTCTGTAGTTTACGAAAAGTACTTGACTTGCACAATAAACAAAGTCTTCCTTTGAATATGCATTTTCTTTTGGCGTTATTTGCGAGAAACAGCACAACCTTAATTTTCTTTATTCGTCTGCACTGGAGGAACACAGCGGCGCTAGTTTGTATATTTTTATCTTCAAAGGCAGTTACCTAATGTCAACCTCATTTTATACGGAGAACATAGTTTTTTTTTGCTGATCCTTTTTTTTCAATAATGCACACCACTTTCAACATTCCGCGGCGTTGTAGACTTCTTGCAGTTTAATGTCGGATGTGAATGGCTGTCGGTGCACTCCTCTGCGCATAAACTGAGACTGCTAATGCATTTAGTGAATGAAAAGGAACAGACTCCTCCCTTCGCAACCAGTACCAGCGACTTCGATGGCCCATTTCGAGCGCACGTGGTGATTAGCGTCGTCGCCCTCGAAGCCGATCTAATCTGCGCCCTATGGGCGGATCCAGCTTTCAGCTCGGTTGCAAGCAGCGTGGTCAGCGATGGTAATTAGTCTAACACCACCCCGCCCAGAGAGCTTATATCCGTACCCCAATAAATGCGAAGGGTCGAATGTGCATTGCAGTACAACTGGCTGAATGCATTTCGTAGCCACTTTAGCTTTAGCTTCTCTTTTTGCTATATATCGCTTCTTGAGCAGAGTTCATAAGAATCGAAATATATTGTTCACACAGTGGAGGTGAGTGACTAACAGATATATTTACGGTCATTCTCAAAGCCCTAAACAGCACTACGTATTATATCTACAGAAGTTACACAATGAAACATTGTCCATTGTGATCGCGCAGACATTGCATGCACCAGTTTTCGAGTCGAGCTCAGCGAGCAACTTCGACTCACCCGCGAATTCTTTAGGTAAGAGTGCGTCACTGCTAAAGCTGCATAGCAGAAAACTGTGGTGCCATATAGTGACAGTTTTGTAAAACACTTAAACTGGCGGATTTAAAGAGCTTTTTTATATTGTAGGTTTTGGTTTCTCGTTTGAGGTATATTGTTTCTTGTGCATGTGTACTTCACAACAGGCTGTTCACTTTCATAGGATGAAAAGATATAAACAACCGTGTCCACTTCCAATGCAGGTTGTAGTTCTTCAGCACCACTCCCCGGGCCCGTCGCAGGACCCACACTACAGGCTTTTGTTAACAGGGTAACCACGAGGGCTATTTGATGTTGAGCGCTGTCCTGTGTACTTATTGAGTTCCGGTTTTCGTTGCTGGTTTCATTATGTGTGAGGCTTTTGTGCTTTTTTCATCCTGGATGGCACAGCGTGAAACGAGACCAACGGCAACAAACGAAGACGCATACAGACGTCTGCGTGTGCCACCTTCCTTTGTCTTTCGTCTCGTTTCGCGATATTCCATCTACAATGAACGGTTGCCAGCTTGCCCAGCTAGCTTATCAGGCTTCTTTTATTTTTGCACTAAATGACGGTTAGGAAAGCACGTAATTCATCATAAACTACACCATGCAATATGTAATGGTATGTAGATGATTAATCAACATTTTTTAAGCCCGAAATAAATCGGTGGTGCACGCAGGCACTAGACGGGGTGGTTCCCTATTTACGGGACCCATATGTTTCCAGCAGCTCCTGGCCTCTGTTGGTCAGTGCGAGCCGAATCGGTAGGACGGGGCTGGATAACAAGGTCTCACATCGCTCAAGGGGTTGGGGATTGGGGGTATGTATGTATGTATGTATGTATGTATGTATGTATGTATGTATGTATGTATGTATGTATGTATGTATGTATGTATGTATGTATGTATGTATGTATGTATGTATGTATGTATGTATGTATGTATGTATGTATGTATGTATGTATGTATGTATGTATGTATGTATGTATGTATGTATGTATGTATGTATGTATGTATGTATGTATGTATGTATGTATGTATGTATGTATGTATGTATGTATGTATGTATGTATGTATGTATGTATGTATGTATGTATGTATGTATGTATGTATGTATGTATGTATGTATGTATGTATGTATGTATGTATAATGGCATGTAGAACCTCTACTGGATTGAAAAATGGCATAAAGCAGAAGTACCAACTCAAAACATCACAGACGACCATGTGGCGATATCTAAATCAGAACCGCGCAAAGAACGTACTTGAAAAGAGGTACACTAGGGCGCTATTTGTTGAACTAATTTGCCCAAAGCTACCACTTGCAAAAGCTAGCACTTTGCGGCAATAGCCGAGTGGTTAAAGGCGCCTGCTGTGCCAACAAGTGGCTTGGGTTCGCATCCCACTGCTCTCTATTTATCTATCAGGGTACGCTTTATTTTCGCTGTTTCTCTTGTGTCTTGTACGAACGGGCAGACAAAACCTTTCGGACAAGGAGAGGTGAAAATGTAGCCGTTAAATTCACACCCGCAATGAAAATAATGTGCACTCTGCACGTGTCTGTATTTTTGTGTCTGTGCACCTTAAAATTTGCTGTCGCTAGCGAGTAGTGTGTTTCATTTTCTTTTCCACGCAATTAACAGTACGCATCGGGCTAATGTTGTGCCTAGGAAGGCGGAAATTTGGGCAAGTTGGTAAGCATTCATCATTTTTGCTCACAGCGCAACAAGAACGGGATACGAGACGAAAGACTAACACAAACAAGCGCTGTTGTCAGCGCTTGTTTGTGTTAGTCTTTTTCAGCGCTTGTTTGTGTTAGTCTTTCGTCTCGTGTCCCGTCCCTGTTGCGCTGTGAGCAAAAATGATAACGTTATGCCCTTTCTAATCCAATATTAAAACATTCGTAGACTAAACAGCTAAGTAGTGAAGATGCAGTGAAGGTTTTCGTGACAATATCTGAAGATCTCTGATACGCACAAGTTCATTTTTAGTGCGCTAGCAATTACAGCCGCCATTCCTCGCATTTAGTTGTTGTTTGTTTGCTTTGTTTGTGTTTGTTTTTTGTTTGAATCCTGCCCACAGAGTCCTAAGCAACCAGCCGGGTAGTTATTTCTGACATTTTTCCCTATTTAAAGCACATTATTTCCGAGTCCAGCTTGCGGATTAGCTCCTTCCATTTTGTCGGTGGTTTCAGGCTGCCGCGGTGGCTCAGTGGCTGTGGCGCTCGGCTGCTGACCCGAAAGATGCGGGCCGCGGCGGCCGAACTTCGATGGAGGCCACGTTCTAGAGGCCCATGTGCTGTGCGATGTCAGTGCACGTTAAAGAACCCCAGGTGGTAGAAATATCCGGAGCCCTTCACAACGGAGCGCCTCATAGCCCGAGTTTCTTTGGGACGTTAAACCCCCATAAACCAAACGTAAAACAGGTTTCCTCACGGCAAATATTTCCCACTAAAGAACAGACGAAACTGAGTGGACGGAGCAGCAGAGCGCTTCGATCGCATCCGCCTCCAAAACCGGCTACACTGGGCATACAAGGCTCCTGCAAACTTTATAGGCGCGTAAGCCCCACGCTGATTACCACAGCGACTCTGTTGTTGAAGCCGTCTATTTTGTTCACGGGCTAGCAGCCTTGGGGAGGGTGAAGAAGAACAGAACGTTCAGTGAATGGGCGCTCTGTTTAAATTACCCCCAGAGCTTACGGCGCAGTACAGTTCCGAAAAATACCGTAAAAACATGCGCTCTTGTAGGGTTCCTCCTTTAGACCTCTTCCTTTTCAGAGACTTGAGTGGAAACAAGCCCAAGAGATGAAAAGGGAATCGAAGAACTTTTGTCCGATGGCAACTGGGGTTAGTTAGTTGGTTGGGCTCTTCTTTCGTCCTTGTTTACTGAGCGGCTTTGCTTCTAATTAAAAGTAAAGACATACGCCTCCTTGAGCTCGTCATCGTTGCTACCAGACAAAGGAGAACTAATCCGTGCTGCGCCCCAGGACACTTATTTAATGTAGATGGTGGACATTCAGCGTTGAATCGAAGTAGCTCGACGCATACGCAGTCAGTGTTAGGTTAATTTTACTAATAATTTCCACGGCCTTAGTAGTTATGAAAGCTACGGTAGGCACGTTTCAAGACGAAGATTTTATTGGAGGAATGGGTTTTTATCCTAATTGGAGGAATGTCTTCGGTAAATTCCTTTCTTCAGTTTCGTTTCCTGCTAACCTCGAGGTAAATTTTGTGCAGCTTTTTTTTTCATTCTGTGAAAGACATTTCGCAGAAAAGAAAGCTCCAGGAAGCGTGCCGACTTAAGAAAGCGGGAATGCTCAAACAAAGTTAAGTTACATGTTCCTCACGGTAATGAGGGCACGAATATTATCTAATGGCATCTTTTTATTCCACCATGTGTCTTCACCTTCGTGAGGCTGCTAATGAATTATTGCGTGTTTATACACATGCACCTCGTGTATGGCTGCTAATGAATTATTTCGTATTAAAGACATGCGCATGCCACTATTCTTAATGCAAAGGCCCAGTACATCCGTGAAAAATAGCTGTAATTCCCGTTTTAATATCAGTGTCACAAAATAAACGGTAGCACATTCGTTTTTTTTTAAACAAGCCAAGAAACGGCCATAATTTAGCAAGGACAGCAAGGCGCACGTGTGCTCTGCGATGTCAGTGCTCGTTAATCATCCCCCGATGTCAAATTATTCCGCAGCCCCCCACTACGGTACCGCTTTCTGTCTTTCTTCTTTGACTCCATTCCTTCCCCCAAGGCGCAGTCGTCTGCACCGGAAATTGAGCCACTTACTGCACGTTCCCTTTCCTGACAGTCAATTATTGTTCGGCGGCTAATTCAAACGCCAGTAGGTTTTGTGCAGTTCATGCGAGTGGGCAGCTTTATTGAGAAGAAGGAAGCGCAAAAAACAGACGAGGGACGGAGTAGGGGACACAAAAAGCGCTCGTGGACGTGTTTTTGTGTCCCCTACTCCATTCCTTGTCCGTTTTTTGCGCTTCCTTCTTCACAACATGCATCACCAACTAGCCCGGCAGCTTGCTCTCATGGGCAGCTTTATGTTCGTGTTCACGCACTTTTTTGACGTTGGTCATGTGTTTTCGGCCCTGCTCGTTTAATAGATCGAAAAGCCTGCCATCTTTGAGCACGAACTCCCTTCCGCCAAACTGCCCGGTGGATGTTAATCACCGTGCTTTCTGCCTAATTTGGGTGCAGTCGCACGCTAAAAGAGGAGTATTTGGGTCGGTCTCCGCGACGTTCAGCCACCTGCACACTATCCGGCGTACTGGCGTGTGCTAACAACTTCGCTGTCTCCGGCCATCTGCGGCAGCTTGGTCGGATCTGGCCACTGCTGCAGACGACTGATTACATTCTTTAAACGCGGATGAGCGCCCTGTAATCGTTCTTCTCTGCAAAAAAGAAAAAAATCGCAAGAAGTTTTCAGCTGGGAAATGACATGCTTGAACTCATTACTCCTAGAATGAATGCGTGTACGATTGCACCTCGCGGTAAACTGATCGACGCGGGCAGGCTTGCTGCCGAGTAGCAAAAGGAGCATGCCTTGCGTCATAAACGCGGATAACGTGACACGCAACACAGCCGGCTCGGGCTCTCACGGAAATAAATGACACAGGCTGAATGACATGTCGGCTCCCAGCAACCCTAGTCGATGCAAGGGTGCCTCGTTTGAGGCCACAGCATTTTGTCCACCACATGGCTGTGAAAGTTCATGACCCGCTTCATGCATAAAAAATTTAAGCCTAAGGTTTCTCCAGCATCCGCCCATTTTATTTATGAGTTTTTAAACCCAGAGATGTCAACTGTCAACGTCGCCGTGCGGAGTCACAGTCCACACCCTACGTCCAAGCAATGCCGCCATCATTCGTTTTTTAACATGATGTTCTAAAGAGTAAAGTAAATACATATTGTTGAAATATCCACGGGGTACTAAATCAAGGCTTTTCGGAGAATCGACGCCGAGGAATGGGTGCTGGGAGGGTGAAGCCGCGTTTTTGGGCCATTCCTGGGACAGAAACACTCTGTAGAAGTCCTGCTTGTCCACAAGTAGGGAGCTTCGTGACGAAGCAAATTTCTTTGGAAACAGTCTTGTCAGTTAACAGAGGCGCCAAAGGCAGCGAACAAGCTTTGAAGACCAGAAAACTCCTCCCCACCATTCGTTTACAGCTCTGAATAGAGAAGAAGCAGGAACAGAGGTTAAAGTGCGAATTATTGACTACACAGACAGGAGAAACTTTAAAGCAAGGATGTGAAAGGCTCCTGTCGCGCGAATGCCGCCAGTAAGTCAGCAAGGCGTAATCACATAAATATAAATACATTAAGGCAGCACTCTATTCACAACACTGCCAACCGGAGCTGCTCTTCTGCCACACCGAAGCTTAAGCCTGATGGAAAATAGAGAGCATACTATTAAAATATTCATGAGGGTCTTGCTCCCAAGGCACTACGCTTGTCTAAGACTTGCACTTTCGTAGTACGCAAAACATTGCGGGTGAGGAGAAGAACAAAAAAAAATAAGAGTATTCTCAAGAAAGAAGGCTGTTATACAACAATCATTGCACACCGAACACAAACTCACCCTGTCATCGCTTCTTGTCATCACTCATGGGCCTCATGAATAAAGACGGGTAGGATTATCGGTTCGAAACGAGTTGCAATACGCGGGCAAGTGCAAATAGCTCAAGGGAAGGCTGAACTCCATGCTTCTGATTATGTTGGCTGTTCTTGGCGCCGCTAAATTTTTTTAATGCAGCAAGCGGGAACAGCATGCTAAGGCGCCATATTAAGGATCAGCACTTTTGTTTATAAACATGGTAAGACGACGTCTCTACTGCTGTTCATTAGCTTAAAGAACGACACCGCGTGTGTGACACGCTTTTGAAATTGTGAGGATTACCTCCGTTGCTATCGTATAAATAAAAATTAGCGTTGATTCCTTTAGCGAAGCTATTCGGAGGGCGCGGATCGTAACGACATAGAAGCCAATTAAGCAGATCTATGCAGCCTGTTTAACATCAAGCCCCGCTTGTTACAAAAGGGAACAGAGATGGATTAAGACAATCTCTTTGAAACATGGTTTGACAGCTTCAATTACGAGAAATTGCAATAACAAGAACAAAAGCAAAACTGCTCAAGAAAACAAGAGAGGGGCCAATTAACAAGATTTTTTGTGCGCACGATTAGCAGAGGTTTTGTTTTCTGTGCTCAAGCACAGCATAATTCTGTGCAGCGCTCTAACAGCGTTACAACGTAAGCTGCGAGAAACGGGTTTTGGTTTATGGTTCATGGGGGTTTAACGTCCCAAAGCGACTCAGGCTATGAGAGACGCCGTAGTGAAGGGCTCCGGAAATTTCGACCACCTGGGGTTCTTAACGTGCACTGACATCGCACAGTACACGGGCCTCTAGAATTTCGCCTCCATCAAAATTCGACCGCCGCGGCCGGGATCGAACCTGCGTCTTTCGGGCCGGCAGCCGAGCGCCGTAACCACTCGGCCACCGCGGCGGCTTCGAGAAACGGGAGCCTAGGGTCATCCACATCTCACCGAGGCATATCGTCAGCAGCAAGGTCATGGCTTTTGAATTAGAACAATCATCCAGGCCATTAACTTCACAAGAGATATTTCGCAATATTGTAGCCATACAAGACAGGCAAATTTTCTGGAAGGGCACGCGGTGCAAAAGATTTTTCGAATAGGCAAGTTGACTGGAGCAAGCCATTAACAAAAAATATTTCAGTAGTGAAACGTACCAGGCACTGAAAGTTACACATGCTGTCAACAAGTTAGTATAGAGCCCCTGTAGGGTCACTTTGAGCTCCATCCAGTCCGCTAACTTCGGAGGAGAGCTGAGTTATCAAGAGATTTCGTATTTATTTTGCCTCGAGCGGATTAAGTGACCTGAACAGAAAATATAATCTAAATCTTCCCTGGGGCCACCGCGGTGGCTCAGTGGTTGTGGCGCTCGCCTGCTGACTAAAAATAAGCGGGTTCGATCCCGGCCACGGCGGTCGAATTTTGATGGAGGCAAAATTCTACAGGTCTTTGTACTGTGCTATGTGAGTGTACATTGAAGAACCCCGGGTGGTCGAAATTTCCGGAGCCCTTCACTACGGCGTCCCTCATAGCCTGCGTCGCTTAGGGACGTTAAATTCCTATAAACCATAAAACCCCCTGGAGTTCTGGCCACACCGCGCTTTGCAAAAATTATGCGAGTAGAGGGGCTTCACGCTCAAGGTTTTTCCAACCAAGGTGTCAAGACACATAAGACATATAAGACGCCGGTGCCCAGTTCAGCGAATAAAAAGAGTTCCCGACTCAAAAGCAGCTGTTCACGTCGCGAACTTAGCGGTTGAAATAACGTGAGCCTTTATTTTTGCTTCTCCAGCAGATGACAATTATTATGCAGTCTTCTTGAATTGACATTGCAAGCGCAATAGCAGCACGCATTGTTCTCCGACGGAGCGGCAATCCGTGATGCCGTGCACCGAAAACAAAATGGTAGCGATACCGCCGGCCCACCCTTCTGGACCTCAGGTGACGTCACCAGTGTGACGCAAAGCGCAGGGCGGAGCGATCGACGTCAGAAGCGCTCATTGCCGCTGAGTTACAATGTTAAGTCGCCTACCAGGACGACGTTTTCTAGCCTTGTAAATCGCATTCAAATTTTGTTTATGAATTTTTTTTCTTGGCTAGACTATTTCGAGGACGATCCCCAAATCTGCTAATAGAACATACGCCCTAAAATAAAAATAATTGAAGTTGCTTATAGCGCTTAATAAATTAAATTATTCTGTCTCATATCTGGTGCCTGCCGTAGTCCCTAACATAGCCCCAGGGCTAAAATGGATCTAAAGCAATGTACCTTCTTTTTAATTTTCGACCCCAACCTTTTAAAAGAAAGAAACACACGGTATAGTTTACTACCTGCAACCACTGCGCAGATAAATTTATTTTTATTTATTTATCACAACTACCACTCCTCGTCCCACTTCTCAAAGCACCCACTTTTCGTCCCGTCGCCCCAGAACAATCAGCTTTCCCCAACAAGCGCTGATTGGACGCTGCCCGGCAGGGTAATATATCAAATCTTCGCCGCGCCAGGACTGGAGGCGAACAAGAAAGCTTGTAGATAAAGACAAGAAAACTTCACAAGATAAGAAAAGCTACATGTAGCGAATTTCGAGCTCCTGGCAATCGCCAGCTTCCTGTGGGCCGTTGAGAGTTTGTCTTTGTTTTGGCTGCGAAAATTTTTCGTATACGGGCGAGTAATCATTGGCAGCAAGCAGAGTGCGCCCGTGGGGGTATATGGTAGTCGTCCACTGACGTCAGCAATCCCGCTTACTTAGGTAGTGAATGGGACATAATGCCGGTCTCTCGTACAGCAACCTGGCTAAATATAGCTGCGGATGTGCAGGAATCCAGATGCGTTGCATCTTACTTTTTTTTCTCCGACCTGGTCTATGTTTTGTTTTTATACACTATAGGAGCTCGAACACAACAGAACACTTCTTTTATATGAGTAGCTGGAGCCAGCTGAATGTTCGTAGAGAGATCCTAGAGTGCACCCGTATCCCCGGGGACTAAACAGCATTTGGACAGCAGACAAACTGCAACGCTACAGCGCCTTTCAGTGTTCCGAATTGCATACTGGCATGCCGACTGAGTCAACTTCGTCGGACGGTGAACGGTTGCAACTGTATACTTGTCAACCATATAAGTACCCACTGCTTATGTGACAGAGAAAGCAGAAAAGGGCATGATGTCCAGCTGCTAGCTGCTAGACTTCCAGAGGTCTGTCTTTTTACAAGCTGTGAACTCTCGAACAAAAATATGGATAGTAAAAGGGAAAAGCTATTGCTATCGTGTGCCGCTGTGCAAGCGCGCGCGCGCGCGCGTGTGTGTGTGTGTGTGTGTGTGTGTGTGTGTGTGTGTGTGTGTGTGTGTGTGTGTGTGTGTGTGTGTGTGTGTGTGTGTGTGTGTGTGTGTGTGTGTGTGTGTGTGTGTGTGTGTGTGTGTGTGTGTGTGTGTGTGTGTGGTGTGTGTGTGTGTGTGTGTGTGTGTGCTGTGTGTGTGAGGAGGGAGTGTGTGTGTGTGTGTGTGTGTCGTGCTGTGTGTGTGTGTGTGTGTGTGTGTGTGTGTGTGTGTGTGTGTGTGTGTGTGTGTGTGTGTGTGTGTGTGTGTGTGTGTGTGTGTGTGTGTGTGTGTGTGTGTGTGTGTGTGTGTGTGTGTGTGTGTGTGTGTGTGTGTGTGTGTGTGTGTGTGTGTGTGTGTGTGTGTGTGTGTGTGTGTGTGTGTGTGTGTGTGTTCACTCTTTCTCGCTCCAGCTGCGCAGCACTACTTTTCCCTCAGCTGACATCACAGAAGCAAAGTCGCGGCGCCGATCGAAGTCAAAATATTATTGATCGCTGGCCACCGCGTAACAGAGCTCTCGGTGCGAAAACACCTGAGATTTCCCTTTACGTACACCTGTATGAACCATAGCAGAGAGGACGAGGAAGCGTGGGCTGTCATGTACTGTGCATTATACAGCAACGATGGTTAATGCGCAGAATTCCCATTGCTGGCAACACCTATTGCTACCAACGCAGTACCATATGCGCGATAGTAATCTCGCAATAGAACGCGAGAAGTAATCGCATTTTACTCAGGTAGAGTGCTAAGCTATACATCACCTATTCGAGTTTCCTAGCGTTCTAACCTTAGACGTCTGCTATATATTGCTTATGTCGATACTTTCTTGCGTGGCTTAGGATTTAAGTCGTTTTTATCTATGTTGACGACCTAAATTGTGCTTCAGCAGGTCGGCAGTCATGCCGCATGTCTGCTGTTGCGAGATTTTTTTGCTGTTGACGAATGGGGCAGTATCAACCGCACTGAATGTAACTTTGGAATGACGCAGATTATGAGCCGCGTGCAAACGCAACAGCCCCTGAATTTGTTATCTCCTAGCCTTGGGCACAAACACCCGAGTTTCATGCGCTCTAGATCTCGGCGTCCCGTTTGACCACCAAACTAATTTCTGTGCCCATGTCTCTCTTTTTTTTTTGAGGCACGGTAATTGCGCATACTTGGTGCAATTTCACGTTTTACCGGAAAACACGGAACAATAAGGCTGCATAGTGGACTTCTTTCGCAGTCCGCTAAGACTGCTCATGGTATTTGCTTCTGTGATTCGGGATTCTGTTTCGAAGCCAGTCTAGTAAACGATAGTTCGTATAATGTATGAGCAGTGCATTGGCACGCAACCTATCTTTGATATGATTCACTGCTGTGTCATCTGAATGTTTTCCTTTGGTCGCGTGCACAGAAAAATGGGATATATCTTTCCTTTCAATGGTACTGCACGATAACAGTGATTTCCCTGTAATACTATCACTAGTCTTTATGATAGTACACTCACGTACGAAATTGAGACAAGTTGCTTTTCATCCTAGAAGAATTTGCCACGGTAATCTTGTCTACAGACTTCTCGCGAGTACCGCTCTAAGTACACAGGCTGTGTTACTTTTTTACCCTATTTGTCATTATTATCTTTCTCGTGTTTGCTTTAAAGTGATTTTTATCCATTGATGGCTGAAGTGAGTAGTGCCTCTTATAGTATTACTTTTCTATTTCCATCTTTTCTTCATCTGCACACTATGTCCAATGTGTCATTTACCTTCTTGCGTGTATTATAGTGCAACTTATTTGGAGTATTTGCTCTTGTAGCAGCTTCACCATTATATAGCTATGTGTGGCCTTGTTCTTCAGGTTCCGATAAGCATGGTGTCCTCTTTTTGTAAGGCGCACCGTGCTTGTAGGCTGCCACGCTGTTGGCGGGCATGTGAAAGGCAATAAACAAATAAATACGGTGCAAGTGTAACCACTTTTATACCGCAAGACCTCATCACGGTCAGTTTTGCTTGTGTATAAGTTACAGCAAATTACCAATATTGAGAAAATTACAAGCTCCACAGTCGAATAAGCAAAATCAAATCAAAAAGAATAGGCACCTGCCAAGAGCTGGTGACGGATCCTGCGGAAACTGAACTCATTTAGTTGGGCTAGCTCGTAACGTAGCAATGGATTACTAACATCAGGCTAACAGCGCGCAAAGGTGAAGGTACAAGAAAATTTCTACCGCTTCAGGTTTGTCAGAGTATACGTCTAGAGTTAAGTAAAAAAAAAAGAAAACGCGCTCTTTTGTAAGAACGGCCCTCCAAGATTTTTTCCCGCAATGCAGTTAAATAAAATAACTCGAAACAATCCTAGTGAGCTAACCTCTTCGGTATGCGAATTTAGCTTCAGTAGAGACAAAAGTTTCATAAGTTTAAATCTTTTAAGGATCATGCCAGGATTACGAAGAAAAATGATTATGTGATTTCTATCGGTTTTATGTAGATCTATGTCGTGGCTCGGCACTATTTTGAGGTCTTGTGGCGTTGGCGGCCACATTTCTTGAATGTTGCGAGGCAGGCGCTCGAGAGGCCACGTCTGAGCCGCCCAGTAGCCAGATGCATTCCCGACTGCACGAGCCTGAAACTTCTTTATCCAAATGCTCTTACCGGTGATAGCGCTACACTCTGAATTGTACGTCTTTTGAAAAGTTCTGGTTATAATGAGTCGTGATGTAAAGAAATACAGACATTTTAGACACTGTAAACCGTCACACAAGAAGGAACGAAAAATTGATACTCATCGAGTAATACCAGATCCAATGAAAAACACAGCAGTATATTAAAAAGAAACGAACTCTTGAGTCCATATCGTATGCCTGACTAGGTATCTTTCTACTGAAGACTTTACACACTTCAGTCAGCGCATTTTCCAGCGTCCACATTTTTTGAAGCTCTGCCTTGTATAGGCGTGATTCGAGTGTTCAGGTCGCGTCCACACATATGGACATATAGGCTTAAGGGTATAAAATACTACGCAAACTTAAATTTCGGTACGCAGCAACGCTTAATCTATTGGTCATCGTCCAACTCGTGGTTACTCCGTAGGGTGCGCAAAATTATATTTCTGTCATGAAGACAGCACCCTGTAGAAGACTACCTCCATATTGCGACTCTCAAGCGCTGAAAGTTCGTAATATTTTAAGACTTCTTACGAGTCTTTCGACATCCCGGGCTGCACGGCTCAAAAGTTTTCAGGCTCTCCTTAGTGAAACGCACACACTTTGCATGCGGTATTTTCGTCGCTTTAATTCGACGCAGAAGCATGGAATAAATCTTATTCGATCGCCAGTCTTGAATACCAATGTCCGGGGAAACCTCACGCTCCTGTTCTGGCGCTTTGTATGCGACGATCGAGCTGCACGTTCTTGGAAGCGGTTCCTTTCTTTCGTAATCTTCCCTTCGCTTGCACGCTATTGAACCGTTCTGGGAGCTGCATTTCATTCGCACTGAAACTCGTGGAAAGTACTGAGCTTACCAGCTCGACCTATTTCAGCCAGTGAGTCGTGCTGAGAATTCCCTCCTGCGTGGAACGTGCTTGCGCCCGCTAGCGCGCTGTGCGAGCGTCCCTCCCCTAGCTATTATAACTTCAGCTGCGTCAAGGCCCCTCATTTCTTTTCAATGTGTGCGGATGTTTGCCCCTGTGGTGAGCCTGCAGATAGCCTTTGTATACAACGTTACACTTGGCTTAGAGAACGCAGAGTTTCTTTTTAATTGATTGCTTCTCTTGTTTCAGCCCGTGCTTGCGTTGTGGAAAGAATAGCGACTATCGGCTTGGCGACAACAGAATGTGCGCTGTTGTAAACACTGTTCGAAGCAGTTTAGGCTGCTGGAAGGGTGAAGCCTTCGAAGGTGATATTTCTTAGTACAGAGTTCGAAACAAAGTTTCGCGCTTCGGTGTGCTTGTATCGTGTCTCCACCATCCTGGTTTATATTGGTGTTGCAACCTACCTGTTATTATTGTCAATGCGGTGACATTAGAAGGGAGAAAATGACGACATTCATCTGTCCGTAAACAGTGGAAGGTTGCCCACCAAGAGTTTTTTTTCTGGGCCAGAAGGTTTCAGACGGAAAGTTCATTGGTGTTTAGGCTGAATGCCTGTATTTTTTTATGTTCAAGCCAAGTGTACATGCTCTGAGTTCGTCTTCGAACCATTACATCAAAACAGGCAATGCGTTCGAAGTGAAAATGTGTCTCAAAACTCAAGAAAATCAAAATGAACCTCATGTGATAAGTAGCACATTGTAGAAAGCGAGCAGGCAGATGGGTTTCTTGAAAACACGAGTTGAGCAAGGGAGGGAAAAGCCTCAGGGTGCTAGCCAACGTTTCGACAAGAGGACAAATCACACGAAAGCCAACTCCATTTGATAAAGAATTATTTGAGGAAATATATTAGGCCTTCTTTTCTAGGCAAAACCTGTTCAATGTATGTGGGACCTGCATTCATAAAATCTGATATTACGAATCTGACTGTGCACCAGGCCTAAAACTTGCAGGGTGTGTGTGGGGGGGGGGGGGGGGGGGCATATGAGTGGATATCATTACCTACTACACGACCTCCTTCTGTATATTAGTTATGCAGAGCCACTCCAGTTACAAAAACAATTGATTCTGACTCTCATTCATCAGTCAAAGTTCGGCATGGCAGGAGAAGGAGGAGCAGGAGAATAAAGGAAGGCAAGGAGGTTAACCGAGAGAAGAAACTGCTTTGCTACCTTGCACTGAAAGGGAAGGGACGAGGGGATATAAAGGTGAAGGAGAAAAGTTAAGAAAGCAAATGGAAGGCTCCAGTAAAGTCACGGCCTATCACTCAAGCCCATCTCTGTGCAGTGCCTGGCAAGCCTGGCATCGTAGGATTAGAGAAAATGAGTGCAGGGCGACGGGCGGAGCGCATTGGCCGTGCAGTCTGATTTTAAATTTTTAATGAACCTTTTTTTGTTATCTTAAACAACTCCAGGTACTGTCTTTTAATTTCCTATCTTTTTAAATTTTGTTACATGATAGATCAGGGCAAACGTGCTTTTTATGAACCCCCTCGTCGCTATTCTCTCAAATTCACCTCTTTTCCGGCTCATGACTAACAGCGGCAACATACATCTCGTTTTCGAACGAAGTGCTGCACCGCTTGTTCGCCATTTGACTGTATTCTTGCGCCAGGATTTTTTACTCGCTCGATCCCATTTCTTTAACCTTACTCTCTTTTTTTGTGCGATTTTCCTCCATAACTTCCAATATTTTTTTCCCTTCTTTTCCTCCCTCTGTTTGTTTTCTTCCCCATCCAAGGCATGTAAGCTTTCTGAAAAACCCAATTTGCGAAAGCTAACAGTGTCTCCTTGCACTCACGCCGGCCCGACAAATGAAGCCAGAAATCCTTTCAGCATTCGGTGTCACTCTGTCGCTTCGCCGGCGCCAGCACTGAACTGGCGCTTTTGTGCGTGGCGCAAAGGCGCGCACGGGTGCCTCCGACACGTTCAACGTTGATTTCATTAGCTGCGCCCGGGTTAGTGGCAGCGACATTGAGCTCTGCGCCAAAAGTCGCCGTCCGGCTCGGCAGTAATTAGCCCGGCCCCATTGCGAACCCCGATGCCCTGTCCTCGCACCCCGCACGGATCGCAGCAAGCGTAAGCATGCGCTGGGCCGAAAAGGAGAGTAAATGTGAATTCGCTGTTTTCGCTAGGGTTCCCCGTTGAGACGAACCTCGGTGCTCGTCTCTTGATATTTTTGAACCAAGAAAATAGGTGGTAAGGAGTTGTAAAGCGCAGTTTAAACTTTCCAACAAATGATATTTTGCAGGAATGCTCTCTGGTTTCAAGAAATTTTCCTGCTGTTAAGTGGTTTCCACTCAGACAAAGTTTAGAACAAATCAGCGGTTTGAGGCAGGGCAACTTAAAAATGGCCCAAAAGGCCCTAAGCCTTGCATAAACAGGATTGCTATTGAGCTTTCAGGCAATTAACAGGTTCCTGCTGCACTGCTTAATACATTATGGCTTATGCATTCGTGATAGCCGCATCGACAAAAGCGTACTGAGAAGTGCACGACCAACTGGGGCTTAAGAATGGCAGTTGATGAAGCACCCCCCCCCCGCGCGCACACACACACACGCACACACACACACACACACACACACACACACACGCACACGCACACACACACACACACACACACACACACACACACACACACACACACACACACACACACACACACACACACACACACACACACACACACACACGACGCACGCACGCACAGCATGCACGCACGCACACGCACACGCACGCACACACACACACACACACCACACACCACACACACCACACCACACACACACACACACACACACCACACACGCACACACACACACACACACACACACACACACACACACACACACTCAAAGAAAATTCAGGTGCTTCCCGCTCCCAAACATAGTGGAACGAGTATGGAACTGAATTGGTTCAATCAATGGCCCCACTGCCGTTCACTTGCAATTAGAAATTTATGAAGATAAGTGTTTCGCAACTGATGCATCCAACGCAATTGACTTAATTTTCCGCATCACCTGTCTTGAAGAACTTGCCCGAGAAGACAATGTTTGCTCAGAGCACCCATCTCTGTCGCACGTCCTCCACTGCGGATGGAAAGTTTGGAACTTTTCAAACATCAGGGCAAACTCTTTTCGGTCCCGTTGATAAAGTGAGCGCTGCGATTCCCCCTGCTGCGCCTCTGTGGGTGTTAACACGCAAGAAGCGTGAGTGTGCGCGCAAGAAGCCAATGCTCACGTTGTGTACGGTCAGTTTGACAGCCGCATGAACTACACCAACGAAAGTTTGGTTTCGTTTATGGGGTTTAACGTCCCAAAGCGACTCAGCCTATGAGGGACGCCGTAGTTAAGGGCTCCGGAAATTTCCACCACCTGGGGTTCTTTAACGTGCCCTGACATCGCACAGTACACGGGCCTCTAGAATTTCGCCTCCCTCGAAATTCCATCGAATCGGCAGCTTTCTTAGTGCAGCACGCGAATGATGCAGCACGACTCAGTGGAGCCTTGGAATAGGGGCCCACCCTTGCTGACGAGAAGCCTCAAGTCGCCAGCGCCAGAGAAGACGACGGAGACTTCATAACCGCGAAACCCTTGAAAGATCCAATAAAGTTTTCACTCACTCACTCACTCACTCTAAGGAGGCAAGGTAAGAAGAGTTTTCGTATGGGCTCAGATTTCGGCGCACGTTTAGCGTGAACTTGACGTGAGAAAGAGCAGTTTGGAGTCACCCTTATGGCGTCCCATCTCACGCAGCAGCTCTGATGCCGCTTTGAAACGTAAACGGGTGCTACTGCTACATATTTTTCCAGTTTTCTCGAACGGCTTGCAAGAAGTTGACTAATTGAAGAAGCCGAACGCAGACAGAAGAAGGAATACGCGTCTTCTCTGGCCTCGTCTTGTTGGTATCAGTTATAAACGTTTTGTTTGCTAAACACGGCGATGGCTATTTCAAAAAATAAAAGTATGAATACCATTGAAGGACGTTCGACTAAAGGCGCAGAGTATAGACACAGGAACTTCAACTTCGAAACTAGTAGCAGTGTACGCGGAGAAACCGTTGCGCACGGTGAGGAAAGCTGCAGCAGTGCGTCTGAAGGGTATAATGATTGCCTATTACTTCAAGAAAGAAAAATAACGGGAAATAAGTTTTATCAAAGACTGATCAGATCTTTAATGCTTCCACCCTAGACTACTAAAGCAGCTGCGCGAATTATCTGCCTACGAAAGAGACGAAAGTTATTAACAAAAAAAAATTCCAGTTCCACATTGAAGAATAAACCCTGGCGCTATTTGCGAATTATTACCGACCACTTAGGCTTAATGTCTCCTGGTTAAATGCTTCACTATGGCATAGCTTTGCAAGGAGCCAGAAAAGCAGCAATGAAGTTACAGAAAAAGCAGGTCATCTCCCCTCATTCATTACAACTGCCCGAGGACCAGTCCTCGTTGCCCTAAGGAAGGCATATTATGGTTCGAGCTACATAGAGCTGATACCTTCTACATTCCTTGAGACTGCTTACTGCAGTTTCTTGTAGCACGCTCTTGACAGAAACCTACAAGTAGCTTGAAATCGACTAGTGGGTATAGGAGATATAGCAGTAGGGACACGCGCATGCAGTGTCTTGTGTGTTCAGTGCATATTTTATCGTTTCCGTTGTGGAACAGGGCTAAGGAAAAGCCTAACCTAAGCATCAGTCACATGCTGAGCCCCCGTTAGGCCATTTTTTTTTTTGTAGCGATAGCTACACTACGCTACCTGTTCAACCCTTCAGCGTGGCACCACTTGAGCTCCGTGGCGGCGCCGTTGGTCGCGTGGGTTGATCACGTGGTGCGGCGGTTGGTCACGTGGTTGGTCACGTGGGTTGGTCACGTGGGTTGTTCACGTGGTCCAGAGCAGCTGCTGCTGCCGGCGGCGGCGCGGCGCGCAACAGCTGCAACAGCTGTGCGCATGCGCCGTGTCAAGTGGCACGAAGATGAGAAGGAACGCCCAGCGAAACGCCGCGGCAAAATTCTGACCTAGCAATTCGACTGAGCGAGTTCCACTCGGCCAGCTGTAGCTATCGCGTCACTCCAGGTTGAACCAGAGCTAAACCACATCCATTTTATATGCCCGCCTGTCCGTAAGATGTTCGACCTAGTATGGAATGGGTCGGGTAATGGGACTTTCTCTTATGCTAGGAAACTTAACCGAAGCAAACGTCATGCGCTGAAGGCAATGTTCCTCAGCCTTGCACTCAGTGGCTGCCAGGAAAACAAAGCGGTTGGAAAAGCAGCAGCCGAGGAAAGTAGAAAGCTTCCAGGTATGCTATTAGGGCATTTGGAGCTGAAGCAAGACCTACTTATCCTTCTTGGGAGCAAGCCCCAAAAGTAATCAATCGCCTGGCCGAAAGCTGTCAGACGTACTTCCTTACTCGCAGATATTAACTATTTATTTCGGCAGTACCTAGAGTACCGTTACATGAAAGTTATAGAAGACCGTTAACACGCAGTCCATCGTTACGCCAACCGGTCCTTTCTGTACACTCTGGCGCTTAGCAGTAGTAGTCTGCATGAGTAATGAGCACATCTCTCTTTTGTTCTTTTGTGTCGCCGAAGTTCAGGTGTCAGCAGAAAATTTTGTCATATATATATATATATATATATATATATATATATATATATATATATATATATATATATATATATATATATATATATTTCTGGCAGCTGATTTGGTCAATATAATATAAAATCACCAAAAATTGAAGAAACATAACAGGATTTATATTCACGACGTTTCGGCTGGAGGACCAGCCTTTTTCGAAAAGGCTGGTCCTCCAGCCGAAACGTCGTGAATTAAATCTGTTATGTTTCTTCAATTTTTGGTGATTATATATATATATATATATATATATATATATATATATATATATATATATATATGAAGGAAGCCAACAGTCACCGAAACTAAGGTGCACAGGGGAAAAATTCAATTGTTTTCCTTAATTTTTTTTACTTCGATTAACCTGTCGCTTAAGGAAAATTACTTATTAAGCAGCAGAAAAAACAACCATGCGGCCGGTGGGATCCGAACCCACGACCCCCGAATATCGCGTCCGGTGCTCTACCAACTGAGCTAAGGCGACGGCTGTTCAATCTGCTGCTCTCATGGGTATTTATGTTTATTGAGTGGAAGCGAACAGGGAAAAAGACTTCGTGGCACGGTCAGTAGCAGTGACTATACAGAGACCATACGTTTGATACATATGATATTTATCATACGTGTATATATATATATATATATATATATATATATATATATATATATATATATATAATATGAGTAGCCAACAGCCACAGAAACCAATGAGTATAGGGTATTTTTTATTCTATTCTTTGTGAGGTTGATCAATGATGATTATATCTGAATATTTTATTGCTTTGACATAATTGATTTGAAAGCCGAAGTATATATATATATATATATATATATATATATATATATATATATATATATATATATATATATATATACACGAGGTGTTTCAGCGAAAGGGAGCCAAATTTTTTAATAGGCGCTTTCAGGTATGAAGGTGGCCTCTGCGGCACAATAACACCTGCGTTTGCAGACGTCGAAAAACAAGTAAATAATGTTGACTATCAACCACTGAACTAATTTCTGATAATTAACTGTTTAACGATAACAGTTAGGCTACTCGTTTCAATTAGAGACTTGTAGCAGGTGGTTAGTAAGAGCCGTATCAGTTTTTAAATTTTGAAAACGCGATTACCTTCGGCTCTGTGGCTGGACAAAATTTCGCTTTTTCGACTAGTTACGTGCACTGGAGGGGCTGCTTTGCCCTGCTTTCGAAAGCGCAAGGATTTTCGCACGATGCAGCCAAGTTGCGAGCCAAGCAACGCAACTTGGCGTCTAGGCGAACACCTATGTCACGACCAATAGAGGCCCCGTAATGGCCTGATCGTTGAGTGCGTAGAAAAACTCAATGGAGTAGGTCTTGCGCGTAAACGATATCATGGCAGTCTTTATTTTTTGCGCTTAAGTTCAGCTCATTTTACAAGCACCACCTGTGCATAAAGTTCACATCCTCTTGGATTAGGCTGGAGTCACGAGGGGATTATGTGAAATACGGAGGCGAGTGAAATGAAACTGAGCCAACCCAGCCCGCGCAATAAAGCTTCGGTCCATTATCCGCGGGGCATGCGCGTAGCGCACGGGCATCTCACTTACGAAAGTGGCACGTGAGTGTGGGGATAAATGTTCTTTAATGCTCTCATACACTGGGTTGAACACAGTCGCGTGACATAATGGACGCTCCAAAAGTTTAACAGCGTAATGTCGTGAGGTTTTAGACAGCTGAAGATGTTTACCAGCAAGAGACTTTCGCCGAATGGCTGCCGTGTACGGTGAACATTGCATTTTATTGGCCACTGAAAGGCGTTGGAGCAAACGGTTCAAAGAAGGACGTGAAAGTTGCAAAGACGATCCAAGATCCGGCCAAAGCCATCGGGTAATCACCCCCAACGCAATTGCAAAGGTTGATGAGCTGATTAGCCATCATTTCCTCCCGAAAGGTGCTGTTGATTTTTTTTCGATCGTCGGGGGTCATTACTGATGTAATTTGCTAAACCTGGAGAAACAATCAATTTTTTTCCGATGTAGTGAAACACTGGATTGGCTGCGTGTCGCAATCAAGAACAAACGACGTGAAAAATTGACGAATGGGGTCATCTTGCTTCACGGCAATACCCGTCCCCACGTCGCTGATGTGGTCAACACAAAACTGCCAAAGTTGAACTACAGGAAACGCTGCAGCATCCGCCAGGAATCCCAGACCTGTCCTCTTGCGACTTCTATATCTTCGAGGCAAGTGAAAAAACAACTCAAGGGAACCTGATTCGTGTCAGATGATGACGTGAGTCAGTTACAGACTTTTTGAAGCAGCAACCAAAGGAGTTTTATGAGACGGGAATCACGCAACTCGTTAGTTAGTGGGACAAATGCCTAAACGCTCATGGAGACAACTTTAACTAAAGTACCCGGTTTCTCATATATTCACATTGCGTAACTTTCATTTGACTCGCCCTCGTATATTTAGTTCGTCAGCTTATTGGGCCATCTGAGGGTTAGCCACAACTTTGTAACGGTCATTGATGAAGAGATTCAATAGTGGAGGCCCCAAGTTGGATCCCTGGGGAACCCATGATGGCACACTAAAGGGATGAGACTTTTTTCCACTTTCTTTACCTTGTAGGTAGCTGGCAAATCAGCTGCAATAGGTCTTACAAAGACCATGCACAGAGCGACAATGCACAGTGTAGCAATTTAACACGAGGGGTGATCAGCTGCGGCGGTAGTACATAGTGCTCTCGTACAGCGGCCGGCGACGCTGTTCTGTTCGCGCCGCCGCGGGTTCGAAACCCAGTCATGGCAATATTATTTCTGCTGTTATCGGAGTGGCTTCAGACGCACCTCGCCTTTTTCAGCATTGGTAGTGAAATAGTGATTTCGCATTAAAAGCTTAACCACGAGAGAGAGAGTGGAACCACCGCCAGCGAAAACAGACGAGCTTCAAAGCACGAACTGTCTTGCGAGTTAGTTTCGCATGATTGCCTCTGCTCTTTTCTTAGGCTGTGTGCGTTGCGCTTCTCCGCGTCCATCAGAAGAGCTTCGTTTCCCGATGCTTCAGACAATTCGGCCACTGCCGCAGCCTTTGGTACTGCGTGCATGCCCTGGAATTATTAATTTATAAACATCTGTTATCCCGTCTAGTCACAAGGTGCGCTGAAGTAGTTCAAACCGCAACTAACTAGGTTTTCCTAGGCCTGGCGTAGCCAGGAACGCAACGAGTCTTAAATTGAAACCGCGCTAGACAGAGACAAAGCGAAGACGCAAACACAAGCGCTGAATCTCGCCTCGACATTCTCTGCGCTCAGGCTGCGAGTGGCCGTTGTACGCATCAAGTTGAGAACCGCAAGCCCTAAACGGTATTCACGCTCTGTTGTGCTTGTTAGGCGGCCGGTAAAGCGTTATTGTTCTCACTTCAGCCGTCGAATCATTTCCTTCGTGCAGAGTTGGCGAGTTCTGAAATTTCAAAGTGCCTGTATTTTTCTTTTTCTTACGGCGAGCGCCGTTTTACGGAGCGCGCCATGAGCCGAGTTTCGGAGTAACCCGGCGACGCAGCTGGCGCAATGCCTAAATGGCTTTAACGTGCCATTTTGGTTACAAGAGCGCCGCCAAAAGTTTACCAAACAAGACCGATACGAAAATAAGTGCGGAGTCCCGCCTTGCGTGCCGACCATGCGCTTTAGACGCCTCGTTGTAAAAATGCAACTCTATACCATTCGCTGAACCGAGTGGCGAGACATACTTATTAAATTTCGGTGGCCGTTCACGGCAAGCATTTAATAAAGTAGTCGCCTTGCGCAGAGCCGTCGGAAAATTGCGCGAGTTCGATAACGCTGCAAAGTGCGTCAGATAGCGATACCGGGGAAAGTGGCTAGAGAGCCTTTTTACGTCCATTAGCAACGCCAATCTTTCCGTGGACCCGAAGCGGATTACTGCCATTAGCGCGCGGCATCTCCGGTGCTGTCAATGGCGAATGAGTTTGCAAATGGTGCGAGATAATTAAACGAAGGCGTTTTACAGTGCCTTCAAGTCGGGTGCATTCTGCCGCATTTCTTAGGTGCGATACATTAAATCCGCGCTTGGAGCACAACTGTGCCTTTTCTGGCGAGGAGTTTCGACTACCCGGCCACTAATCAGAATTGTGTTGGCCGGTATTTGTGTCTCGGAGCTTTTGTTGGTCGACCAACTGGCCGTTTTCAGCTTTTTTTTTTCGTTTCCCGAAGTTGGGGGACGACCTTCATGACGCATTGACGCATACGCGAGTAAATACAGCGTAGTGCGTTTTTATCTCCTCGTAGCATTCATTTATAACGCCAGAATTCAATTATAACGCGAAGCGTAACTTTTCATGCCTATTTTCGGTAAAAGAAAACAATAATACGGTACATTGGAGTAAATACGGTAAATTGTTCGTGCATAATTTGATACTTTCCTTTTGGTGCTGCTTGAAGTGCTTTCTGTGGCACCTTTCATCATCACCAAAATAGCAAGAAATGTTTCCATCCATTTGACTGGAGTACTTGGAGGGCGAAACACAAACAAAGAAGAACACGATGATCTGCTCTCCATCAGAAGCACAAAGGACCGGACGAAAGTTTTGTGCAAAATGTTTCGTCCAGTCTAATATGAGCCAGGCTGTTTTGTATATAAACCTGGAAACTTTGAGCAGGCTGCAGACAAAAAGAGCAGATTGAGAAGATCATGGCGGCTTGCAACGAATAAAGAGAAATTTTCCATTGTCCATTCAAGAGCTGCTGAACAAATAACTGGTCCACTCTTAAGCCTTTCCATTTACGCCCAAGCTGGCGCAGCTTCTCGGGCCTGTCTTGAGGACCTAAGCAAGGCGTCTCAAGTAACAGTAAGCGGTCCTCATTTCAAGATGCGTTGAAATTTTATTAAAGGCGCTAAATTGCACCAGCGGATCCTATTGTAAGATAAGAGCGCCATTTTTCATGTAGCAGTTTATTTGCAGTCTTCGGAATACGCTTTGTTTTCAGGCCTTACTGGCTGTCACGCACAATGCAAGTACATAGCTTCACGAGATCTAGTGAAAACAAGCAAAAAATAAAATCTCCTTGAAGAGAGAACGTGAAGTATACACAAAAAGGTGCCTTTCACCATGAGACGGCGTCGCCTTCTCTATCGGCGCATATCATTACGCAAAACCATCGACTTTAATCTTGGCGGATCTTAGTGTGCTGATTCCCTACAAAGGCTTCGTTGTTGCCGCTCTCAAGAAGTACTCTTATAATTCGATACAAAACTGATACACCAGTTATGACGAGCGTTGTAAATGCATTTATGGACAGGCTTCGACTGACTCGAATTCATAAAGTTTGTCGCAAAGCGACCAAATTGACAATGCAGAGTTTTGATCATATACATAACAGGTCAGTGCTGTTACTAAGACAAGTCTCTGTTGGTTATTCTTAGCAAATGTTTGTCGCGGGCTCAGAGAACTTCACTTAAGACTGCCCAAGCCTCCCCGTTGCCAGCACACCACCTATTTTGACCTAACGTCAGCACAAAACGAAATTCATCTTTGCCCGGTTAACTCCGCTGCTTGATATTGATGTACGAGAAACAAGCTGAAGTGTTGAACTAGCAATTATGTACCAGTTTTGTGTGAACAAAATTCTGAGAAAACACTGTTGATGTAACGGTTATGCCCAATCGCATCACACTAAAATACATTATTTTTCATTTTTCTGCAGGAATGCTGTTACGCTAAAACAAGGTGGAGTTCTAGGTTAGGAGCTCCTATCACAAAAAAGTCAACTTGCTGTTTGAAGGCCAGAATAACTTAAATTCATTGATGCGTTCACGTAAACATGTTGATAAGCTTACTGTTTGGAAACACAAGATTGCACTTCCATCACAAGTTGGCTCAACTATTTGATGCCTTCGTTATATCAATTCTTAGCACTAACTCATTAGGGATCAGCCGCACATGGTGTCAATGACGCCTTCAAAAGTCTTGAGACCCAGGCCCCAACCGATATCAGTCCACCGATTAGGAGAGTGTGGGCGAAGCAAGAAATTGTAGGTTCAAGATCCTCGCTTGCCGACAGTGTTCACGAGTTATTCTCGAGTGAATGTTCAAGTTTGTATTCGGTACCCTTAATCCCCTACCCCGCGTGCTTTGGAAGTTCGTAGGCTCAACGTAAACAGGATTGTTAGACTGCTTTTTTCCAACAAACTCTGTCACTCTGCAATAATTCGACGACCCTGCTCCTGTGTGAGGCGCCAAAGTACCCTGTGTGCCGTAATAAGCGGAAGCAGTAAATCTCGGCGCAGTTTTGAGGCGACATGCCCCGTGCACTCCCCTCATGAGAGCGAGCTGTATTTGTCACTACAGCACTGCAGTTCTAGCTGCCTGAAAAAACAAAAAACCTCGCTGTTGTATCAGCTGCCTTGGTTTTTGTAGCTGTGTACTGAAAATAAAGGATAGAAGATCTCATGCTTACCGCGAGAGCTTCGGTGTTTGTAAGGCACTTTTCTGTTGCACCATAGGAGGAACTACATCTCCCTCCTTCTCTCTGCGCGGTCAGTCGCCTCCTCGACACTGAACCATGAATATATTATGGACATGAGGGATAAAAAAAATTAATACGAAAACCAGGAAGCCGACTGGACAGGGAGACAAGAAGATGTGCTGAATTATTAGGCGTTCGCACTTAATACTAGCAGGTTCTCAGATGCATGCCGTGCGAGACTGGACCTAGTTGCAGTTAAGGCTGTCCTGAAGCTTTCAGACGTTTAAAAAAGTTACAAAAAAATGTGCTCTGGGCGTCATGTTACGATTCCTGGCAAGCTGGTGCAGCTTTTCCCAGCCACCAGTGAGAGGAAGAAATGGGCCTGTAATGAGAAACACGTCCCCAAGTCCGTCGAAGTTCTAACAGATGCCATGTATAGTGCCTGTTTTCTTTCTACACATGTCCTACTTTCCGAACTGCACATTCGGTTAATGAACGGCTCATAGATCACTGGCCACCGGTTCTGACCGCATACTATTTCACCGACAACTGCCAAGGTGTGGTTTTGTCACAGGTTTTGGTGACAATGCTGCTGATGCTATCCGTGCAGCACAGTGCGCTTGAACAACCGACTCTGCAACGCGAATATCACCATTTAAAGTATTCCCCTCACGACTACGCCGCCAGCAAACGAACTCCGGAGTAATCAGAGTGTTATAATTAATATACAAGCTAAATATACAGACAGCCGTTATCCCATTAAACAATAGCCTCAGTTTGAGCTGATCTCTAGTTTGCGCAATAAATACGCGAGAAACACTCCGCATAATGTGGCTGCTTGACCTCGATAACAGTCTTGTTACAGACTTGCACATGTTTGACATCGAAGTTTAAGTGCGCGAGCACTAAAACGGCCAATCTCAGATTTAGCCGATGATTTCCTGTCATACGCGCCTATCCGTGAGCTTGAGGTTTTTCGGGAAGAGACACCTGGGGCCGAATCCACGACACAGTTCGCTTTGGAACGCGTTCGCTTTCTCTCTCGCCACCTCGCCCCATTGGCCGTGTGTCGTCACCGCTACGGGTGACATCACTTCACGGAGGCGGGACCACGTATTTTGTTTACGTCACGAGACATGTCAATCAAGTGAAAGCGAACGCGTTCGGTCGCTGTGTGTGGAACTCAGAAAGTGGCGTTCGCTTCGGCGAGAGAAGAAACATGCCGGTACCTCCCGTCGCCCCGCTGATGTTAGCGGCGCTCAGCGAATGTTATCGGCGGCATCGGCGGTCGCGCGTGCATGACAATCCTTTCGACATGCGTGACGATGCGTTCCGAAGGCATTTCAGGCTCGAAGGGACTTGTACGCCGGCTATGAGAAGTGCTAAAACCCCCACCTTGGACCAACGAGGAAAAGTGCGCTCACAACAGAGCGCAAAATACTCTGCGCACTACGGTTCTTCGCTACCGGGGGCTTCCAGTCGACAGATGGCAGCGAGGCAACTATACGGCTCCCGCAGTCGTCTCTGAGCCGGACGATTTTGGCCGTCGCTCAGGCAATCGTGCGTGCCGGCACGAGAGGTTAAAAACGCGCCGAAGTTAGCATATGGCCCCTTAAACATACAAGCAGCCGAGATGGGACCGCCCAACCAAGCCGTTTGGCTGTTGACTGCCCCCTCGTCCTCCCGCAGTGTTCGTCCCATCCTTCTCCCCCGGATGCCTACGTCAAATTGACGTCACGGCAAAGCGAACGCGTTCCAAAGCGAACTCTTTCGTCGATTCGGCCCCTGTGTCGCACAAGCCTAACTGGTGGCAGCACATGCCATCGCAGGGCAATCGCTTAACCGTTGCACCACTGCTCCAGAAGTGGCATGAAAACTCCCACCGATCTATCAATGTAAAGTAGAGCATGACCAATTCTGCATATAAGGGCATGAATACATTAATCCTATCGGATCACATTCTTAAGGCGGAGCTTAAGTCTTATTTCGTCGACATTTGTCTGAAGGCTCCTCGACCTTCAAAAGCGAGTCTTGAACCGAAACCGAAGTGAGAACCGAAGTGCCAGCGCACCTAGTTCGCATTTAGCCTAACCTGCGCTAAATCGTCCACCAATTTTTCACTCTGCAATATAGAAATTTTGACCGCCTTCTCTCTTAAAGTTAGGCCTTAACAAGAAAGCTGCTTTAACACTCGTCAAACTTTGCTGTTTTCACATGACCAAGTTTTATTCACGCCGGTTCAGCGACTGCCGAGTAATTGCACAGATATAGGATCTCCTGATGTGAACAGGGTCCCCGAAAACTGTCCGGCATTCAAGACAACGAAAACGAGAAAAGCACCAATGATTCGGCAGCCTGCATTTTGCTTACGCGCGCATATATATAAATTGGCCCTAGGTATGCTAAGATAAAGGCTGTTCCTTGAACTATGGCAGTTTCGTCTCAAGTACCTGGAAAAAGTTTCGCGTTTCTCAGGATTACTGGACGTCCAGACGCTAGCGAAAAAAAGAGCCATTCAACGATATCGAACCTCACTGCCACCTGCCTACACGATAAAAAGCATAAAGAAATTGGATTCCGGAAGCTGTTTCGTGGCCCGTTACATTTCAGATATTGTGGTTCTTTTCATACGGGTACTTTGCTCTTACTTCGCTGTTTCTAGTTTTATAGACGACAAAATGATGTTTGTGGAGGCCCATGCTACGAATACACAAGAAGATAACTTTCAAACACCGAAATCGCTCCAACATCAGTGGTAGAGGTCATTTCCAGTGCGACCCATTACAACCTGTTCCGCCTTTTTTTGTTTTTGAAGCGTTATGTAAATTTCGCCGACGCAACCTGTATCCGCGATTCAAATGTAGTCGCAGTGCAGCGTCGCAGAATCTGCAGAAAACACCGTTATGCTCGCGCATTGCTTCATGCGTAGAAACAAGAGGTGCTCTTTCTCAACTAGAGTTGATAACGCCACAGAAACAAACACGCGGCATTAACCGCAATATTGCAAATGCCCTGCCTTCCTACACGCGCGCACGCACACACACACACACACACACACACACACACACACACACACACACACACACACACACACACACACACACACACACACACACACACACACACACACACACACACACACACACACACACACACACACACACACACACACACACACACACACACACACACAAATCAGATCTTTCATTTCATCTCTTCAAGTGAACAATCAAACTGCAAACACTATAGGAAACAGAAGCGTGAGTGAAAACTTGATTTTTTTTATTTCTATATTGTTCCTGTGCTGTTTCAAGCCAAAAATCTTTGACATGGGAATACGGACAGAATGGTACAGTATGTGTGCTGAGCGTCGCGGATTCCCAGTAACCCCGTTCTCACGTTTCTTTTATTATCCAGTTTTTATCTATACATACGAAGAAACGCTGCAGTCTGCCGACTTCTCGCCCCAGTCTACAAGATTACATTCGTATGTGAGCACGCATTTTGTGATTTACTCCGAAAAAAACTTGCACTTGGCTGAGTCTTTTACCCATGGTCACGTCAAGGCATATGGGCTTTGGTTTAGATTCCCGTAGCATAACTCGCGGTGTTACGTATGCTAACGCACACTTCTTTTAAACGGCCATTTGACGAGGCTGCTGGCATCTCGTCTCGAAGCACGCGATGTTGATGGGGGTAGTGAAATGTGCCACGGCGGGCATTTTGCATGATTTACTTTTACTTTGAAAGAATCTCATCATCGAGGTGCTCTTTTGTTTGTCCCTTTATGCGACACCATTTCCTGGTAACCCTCAGGTTTCGCGGTCATGACCATTGGCTAAATTTAGGGCTGTTGGATCGCTAAGACGACAATTCGCTGGCGTACGCTGTCTTCCCCGCTCATAACCTAAGGACCACGCGTGCGTAATACGTCACCGTGACTTGCACGTTGTTCCCATGGGGCCGATTTACACGGGAGAAGCACGATTTACGTCGTAATATATGGCCTTCACGCTCTTTCGCTGAATTTTTTTTTCTTTCGCTGACGCGCAGAATGGACTCGAAAGTTGCGAAGCATATTCAGCGGTTTGTCTTACAACCCACCCATTTTCGCCGCTGAAGAGAAAAAATGGGAATAAAGTAGCTAGAAATAAAGTCGTACCATCGTTTAGAAGCAGTGGGGCTTCATTTATGTGGTACGCTGGATGGTGTGTTTAACGCACCAAAGGAGCACATATGCACTGAAAAACGCTTTAGGGTAAGGCTCAGGATTAACTACGATTATCTGAGGCTCTTTAACGAGCAATGACATCGCGCAAGAAATGGACATTTCTACACCTCGTCTCTATCGAAATGCGGCTGCCGTGCCCGGCATTCGATCCCGTGACCTTGGGCTCAGCAGCCGAACGTCATAACCACTAACCCACCACGAGCTGTCAGGCTACACCTGTACGGTATGGAGAAGCTGTCACAAAATTCGGCGCATTTTTGAAAAAAAAGAAAACCGGCGCTGCGCCTAAGCAATTGCGCCCGCGCGCGGTAAAATAAAACAAAAAAAAAACAGCGGGCAAGAACCCCAGAGCGCACGGGGCTATTCACTCAGCTCGCCGCAGGGGGCATGGCCGCGCGCGGCGTCGATTTTTCTCGAATGTTGGAGAAGTTTTTGCTTGTTGTTGACGGAAAGGGGGTAACTTTGTGTGCACCAAAGTGATACCCTCCCCCCCCCTTCGCTCCGGCGCCGATCACTCAGCGTGCCTCGAATGACCTAAATTGTTCTAGAAGGTGGTTTCCGCGTTCGACCAATGGGGTCGCGCGCCCGGCGCAAGAAGGCGAAGGAGTTTGTGGAGTTGAAGCTACGTGTATGTGCGCGCCTGCCTTGGCGCGAAGAACAAACAGACGCGGTCTGCGCCTATAAATCAATCAATCAATCAATCAGATTTATTCCGCAACAAAAAAGTCACGAGGAGGGCAGGTAAATGAGGGGCTTCAACCGCTGTCTGTTAGCCCGAGCCGCCGTTCAAGCTTCCGAGAAGCGCGCCTGCTCGACTCCCGGGAGAACACCACTCGCCCAGCCTGGACCAGCGAGACAACGTGCGCCAGTCTGCGGATCGGCCCGTCGTGCTCCTGAAGTCGTCGGACTGCCGCAGTGCCCGGTGAACAAATCGTGTTTTGTTTATTTGTCTCTCTGTGTTAGTGAACTTTAGGTGCAAAGATTTTGTTGAATTGTATCTCTCTCTATTATGACTTTGCATGAGTTGCATTGTATTTGTGAATCACTTTGTATGTGCTCGTACGAGTGATTGTAAATCCCTCTGTATCGTCTTTGTTTTGTTTTGTGAACCTTTGGCTCCGACCCATTCTCTGGCTTGCGACCGGCGAAAGCTGGGCGCCAAACGACCAACCCCTTTGTCACTTGGGAGCTGGTCTCCGGCTGAGCTTGCCACGCTGAGTCGAGGGCATCTCCTCTGTGACCGAGACCGCTACCCCCACACGCTCTAAGGGTGTCTGGAACGCACGCAAAAGTGCGCGAAGTGGTGACAGAAGCCACTTTTGGCCGAATTAGACCATGGGGGAAAACGCAGTCGTAAGTCGAATCCGAGGCACTACAACCTTCGATAACATGAATACTGACTGAAAAAATCATGTGTTTGATAACGAGGCTAAAATATCAATCAATATTCATTAAGTCGAGTGCTATGAAAGAAAAAGCAGAAACTGAAGTGACGCCATAGATATTCGACTGTTACAGGGCGCACACCTGTACTGGGAAAAATACGAACGAAGAAGAATTTTAGTGCGAGATTGAACGAAAGTGAGTAAGTCGGAAAGCTGCTTGTTTTATCCTATCGTTGATTATCTCAGTAGTCACGGATTCAAAGGAACTTTCTCTGGTCAGGCATAGAAGTGAAAACTATTTGCAGTAAGTGACAAAGTCAAACAATGACGGGTTTGCGAAATATGACTTGCGCACTGGGCACGTGGCCACCTGCAAGCTACGCAACATGCTTGCTCACGTCAGTGACCGCCTTCTAGATATCAAGTTCCCTGGTGTTGTCCACCGGAATCCTTGTGGCGGCTGCAGCCAGGTTTATATCAACGAGGCAGGCGAGTTCACACGGCGACTCAAGGACCACCAGTGTAACGTTAAAAACAGACATATAGCACCAGGTTCACTTGTTGAGCCCGTGCACAAGTCAGGACATCAGATTGACTAGGACAATGCAACAGTTTTAACCAAACAATGGAATCTGACTGCGCGGTTTCTTTTTGAATCACCCTTTATCTAATCGACGACTGAGACCTTAAGCCGCATGGCTGGAAGCATGTCACTAAGCTATATCCAGGCATTAAGTCACAAACTTCGCCCTTGAAATGCCACCTACTCGTCTTGTCCGCCTTATTGGGATCAACGATCCCGTGCGGGTTTCGAAACGTCTTTCTTTATTTTTTGACTTGGTCAGTGACTGTAATCGTTTTCACTCTCGTTCATTGTTTTGTGCTTTTTTCGTTCCCTTTGCACTGCACGCAGTTCTAGGGCATGCACTACCAAAGGCGAAGGCAACAGCACTGAACCTGGCACCTACAGTGGCACGGCAGTCGCTTCGATAATGCTTCATGAATGGCAATTAAGTTGCTCTTGAACATCGGCGGCATCGAGAAACACCTGATCCCTTATCACGCAGTTGCGAAAGGCTTGCTGACCCGAGGTGACGTCAAGCGCCGTCGCAAGCAGCGCTACCAGATAGCGTAAAGCGATTCGCCTTGCTTCTCTAGAAAGCGCAGCATCATACATTGAGAGGCTTGTGGCGCAAATGTTCGCCACGTTCTGTAGTTCTTCCCAACATTACTAGGTGGCGCTGCGAACAGTTTGGCTTCAGCTACACTACTCAATTTTTCTCTTTTTACGCCTGTTAACGTAGTGTTTTTGTCGCATCGGAGCTATTACACAACTGGAATATATTTGGGCAGACCTTACCAACGTGAATTGTCTCACCGCAGAGATGTTCTAATTGCTACGCGCGGAAGTTTCACAACACAACTACACCGTATAAATCATTTTATTGCGAGGCCAGTTTGAAGTGCACGGGTGCTTTTTATCTCGCCTCGCCCTTGTTTCCGTGCAACTGATTCCCCCGTCGGTAGGTTTTTCATAACGTAATATTATGAAACAGGAAGGAAGGAGACGCAGAAACACAACCGTATGCTGTCACAGCCTGTCGCCCTCTACGCTTTCATGCAAAACTTACTTCAGCGATATCAGATGAAAGAACTGTAAACAGCAATTGGAGACCATGGGTGCTGTTTAACGCGCATATAAAATACAAATTCATAGCGGTGAACATTATTCTAATTGTGTAAAGCCATATTTACAATCTTAATTATTAAAGATGTTTGCGCAACAAAAATATACCAGCCGAAATTTACACAACTGCTAACAGTTCATTCACTTCATTTAAAATCAGAAGAAAGCTGTCGTTTTTGTAGATATTGATTCACTTTAGTTGGGATAACTCACAAGTGTATGCGATTAAGCAAACGCTCATGGTTGCATTTCTTGCACTCATGGTTTCATTTGGTACAACAGAAGTGCGGCATTTCTGCTGCGCGACAGAAACTTTTGTTGTTGCTACAGAATGTTCTCCTGTCCTCACTACAGAGCTTCTGTAGTGGCAACAAAACGTTCTGTTGTCGCTACAGAACACTTTGTAGCGCTTCTTCTGAGTTCTGTCCTGGCTACAGAGGTTCTGTAGTAGCACAGAACGTTCTGGTGTTACTACAAAATGTTCTGTTATTACTGCACAACGTTTCTCGTCGCAACAGAACGTTCTGTCGTCGCAACAGGACGTTCTGTCGTCGCATCAGAACGCTTTGTCGTCGGAACAGAAAGTTCTATTGTGACGACAGACATTTCTGTAGAGCAACATAAATTTCCTCCTGCAACAGAAATTTGTGTTGCGCAACAGAAATTTCTGTAGTTTTTTACGACTCGGTAATCAAGGAAGCGAGCTCTTAGCGGTTTCTCTTGTGTATCTCGCGCGATGTAGTGGCGGCTATCGCTTAGACTCTGGACTTCTGTTTGAGAAAGATTTTGCGCTTATTGTTTGTAGGCACCCTGTAATAGATGTGAAATACTATAGAAAAAAAGACTATTCTTTCCCTGAACTGCATTGCCCACTGTGTGTTTGTCGTGGTAATTCTTCGATGGTTGGTCTAAGCGCTAGCTTTGTTTTTTTTTTCTTTTGCTCTTAGACTCTCCCGGCATATTGAGTGCATAAATGAAAGGATTCCATTGCGAACTGCATCTCTGGAATGCGTCTCGTGCGTCGGTGTTGTAATAAGACCCCACCATCACTCTTCGGGCGCGACGAGCGCTCATGCTTTTCGCATGGTAGCCCCGTGGACGCAGATCTACACTGTTGCACTTCTCTAAAAAAATAAACAGAGAATGTAGCACGCAAGCAGCCAACAATAAAGTTATTGCATTGAGAAACGTCGTAACGGGTGGAAACATGGTGTTTTGTTACGGTAATAGAAATAATGCTTTGAAAACTACCTTACACTGAAAACTATGCACTCACTTCCAGCAAGAGAGTATACGGCCGGCGGATATATTCTTGTTTTCGTTCAGAAACTTCCAGCATTTTGTTTTCTTTCTTTCTTTCACGACCCGTTGTTCCAGCAGTGTCTTTAAAATTTCCGCGCTATTGCAAGGTCATCACCAAAAGAAGTATCAACGACCCATCAAGTTGTTGCATTGAGAAACGCCGTAACGGGCGGAAACAGGGTGTTTTGTTACGGTAATACAAATAATGATTTGAAAACTACTTTACACTGAACACTATGCACTCACTTCCAGCAAGAGAGTATACAGCTGGCGGGTAAATGCTTGTTTTCGTTCAGAAACTTCCAGCATTTTGTTTTCTTCCTTTTTTTCACGACCCGGTATTTCAGCAGTGCCTTTGAAATTTCCGAGCTATCGCAAGGCCGTCACCAAAAGAAATATCTTGTCACAGTGGAACGAGAGCCTTTCTTCCGCCCTTCCCCAATTTGTTTTATATGCACTCGAGTGATATTACCTGAATGCCCCTCGCGCCCTTTTTACTAAGAGGCCATTCACTGAGCGCTCTCCGCCCGCTTCTTGGTCCGATATTCAGCACGCTTCTGAGGCCTTTTGATTCCTTGCCTTACCTTTTTCATATCTCGCAACTGTGAACAAGTCGATTAGTGGCACTGAATACATCCTCACCGCTCCACTATATACGTCGCAGCTCAACATTGATCATCATCATCATCACTAGGAGCAGCAGCAGCAGCCTGACTACGCTCACTGAAGGAGAAAGGGGGCTCCCTTATCTCACCAATTAACCCCGTTCCTGTGCCAGCTCGCGCCAACCTTTTTCTTGAACAAGTCCTGGGTCACTTAGACGGCCAAATCTCAAGCGCTCACCTAACTTTCTGCCGCCTCCTCCGACACTTGACTTGTCTTGGAATCCAGTCCATTACCCTTAAATTAATTACTTGCCCTTCCCATGCCCATTTATTCTTCTTGATTTCTACTAGGATGCCATTAACTGGTGTTTGTTCCCTGACTTGCTCTACTCTCTTCCTGTCTTTGAGCATTACAACTATCATTTTCCTTTGCATTTATTCGCTGCGTTGTCGTCAATTTAAGTCCAGCTGTTTTAGTTGGCCTCCCTGTTTCTGCCCCATAGGAGAGTAAAGATAAAATACTGCTGTTATGTACCTTTCTCTTCTGGAGTCTCGACCCCAGAAGTTCAATTTCAGACAGCGCGTCGAGGAAGTTCTGATTTCTTCCGGCTGTTACGTGCCCCGAACTATCCTTCCGCTAGTTGTACATACATGGCTATGAATGGCCTTCACGACGCCGCTAAGTACGCCGCCCGCCAACCAGCGATGTCCCATTGTCAGCCCCCTAGGTACTTGTGAGACGCACATGGCGCTGCCCCAACGAATTGTCGCCCATTCTGACTCCACAGGGTGGCCACTCCATTTCCCTGTCATTCTCAAAGGAAGCTTAAACAGCGCGCCTCTTGCTGCTACCCAGTGATCCCTAAACTTTACCGGGAATTCAGGCCAAGCACTTCTAGTTCTATTGGCTGCCGCTAGGTAGCGCATGTTGTAACCTTCAAAAATAGCACGCTGACAACATTGGAAAGAAATAGGGCCAACGGTTGGGATTAGATCACATGCCCTCACGTTTCGCAAGTAGCATCTCTACACCACTCGGCCTCAGAGCAACTCTTCTGTTCTCTTATTGCAAGCAAGTACAGCACCTTGTACTAGCCGTACTAGGCTTCTAGCCTTACTTAACCAGGACGCATCCCACAAGTGCGTCATACATAGCCACACAAGTATCTTGGTAGCCCGCACATCAGATTTCCGGGACACACACACACACACACACACACACACACACACACACACACACACACACACACACACACACACACACACACACACACACACACACACACACACACACAGCACGCACGCACGCACGCACACGCACACACACACACACACACACACACACACACACACACACACACACACACACACACACACACACACACACACATGCAACGAGTAAAGGCATGTCAGACAGGAGGTCGATCTTCCGCAGCATATGCGCCCCCTCGCCAAAACACACTTCTCTCTGAACAGAGACTTCGATGAGCGTGCCCGGCTTTGCGTGGCAGTCTATCACGCAGCTCTTCCACAGGCTAAGCAGTCCTGTGATGACCACGAGATCATTCACATGGAACCTTAGAATCTTCCAATGTAGGCAAAAATCAAAGGTTATGCAGGAGCGGACACGTTGGCTTTTATCTTTACTTCAAGGTTTTAGACAAATATGTTCTGAAAATGTCAATTTTGGGCACTTTTCTTCCTTGTTCTGGGAGACAAAAGCTTTAAGATTTGAAATGTCAATCCCTCCTCTACCTGTTTACGCTAGCAAAAAGCGATCGGAGCAGTGGATTCTAGACAAAACAAGTTTTCGTCTCGGAAAACACCTTCAAATTTCGACCGTCCCCATAGACTCACATAGTAAAAACTTTTAATGGCGTGGGAACAAGCTCTTGATCGGACAACAGGGCATCGTTGCATGCTGGGTCTTATGAAGATCGCCGAAAAATCTAAATCGTTTGAGATAATAAGGGCGATGTCTGTTCAGTTAGCAAAGGAAAAATGCATATCGTCTCCTATTGAAGCGCTGTAGGTCGCTATGCTTAGCGGCACTACTGGGCACTTTCCCTAATTTCTGGTGATGAAAGGAACCCAGAAGGCGCCGAAACTTCGGTTCTGTCATGAGCTTTCGGTCCGAGGGCCTTTGTTCTAACTGGCCTCTCGGCCAGGCAGATATTTCTACAGAAATGTTCATGTTCCAATCCATAACAGGTACTATAGCTATCAGGAATGGACGGACGATTTTCTTTACCTTCATTAAACACCTTGAACTTACTTCATGTTCATTTAAAGCGAGCAGGCCTTACGTACAGTGCGCATGCACTGGGCATCTAATCTAAATGTGCACGGCACTGAGCTGCTCAGTGTCTCCGCCAAGTAAAGAGTAGTCGACGCTCATGAGGAAGATATATCCGTTGGCCCCGAAAGTTTCCGTGTGGAAGAGATTGACCACCGGCGCCCTTCCGGTTTCGTGCCGGCGTCTGAAAGGAAGGGCTTCATCCCCTCTTCCCTGCAAAGCTGTTTTCTTTCTCCCGGGACCTGGCTTTTCTGCACAGTACGCTGCGTTTTCTACTGTTCTTGGCTTTCGTAGATCCCCTCTTTATTGATCCTGTCTAAATGAGTCCCGCTGCTGAATTTGGTATCCCCGTTAAAGGAAGAAATCGGGCCCTCCCACTGTGTCCAAGAAGAATGATTACCGCGTCCTAACGTGAGCACATGAAGCTGGACCAGAACCCACTCTCCTTGAGAGATAGAGCGAGAGAGCGACGGTGAAAGACAATATAAGGAAAGTGGAAAAGGTTAGTCAGAGAAGGTAAGTTACCGGTTTGCTGCCGTGCACTGGGAAATAGGGTCTTGGGAGGGGGAGTGCTTTGAAAAGAAGCTGCAGCTGTTCCCGCCTCCACTTGGAGCGTGATGCTCTATCCGAGTACAATCAGTTCCCGGTACAAATGCGGTTATTAAAGGCAGACTCAGGACAACTCCAACCAACATTTGTTCTCGATCGAAATCAATCCTTTGGGTGTTTCTGGCTGTGGTAATATTTGTTCCCTGCCAAAAGACGCATGTGTCGCCAAGAAAATAGGATATAAAGGTTTTCCCGCAATCAATTCAAACTCATGGCGCCCATACCGAAATGGAGTCCCCCCCCCCCCCGTACTGCCAGTGCATGTACCCTGTTTTGCTTTGATTTCTCAAACTCATATCGTCCATACCGAAAAGAAGTCCGTGATGCCAGTTTGGAAGTGTTTGGCTGCGTAACCTAACCTGAGGGATCCGTCACATAGAACTGTACTCACAACGCGCAGTTCACTTGCAAAACGGCTGGGTTTATGGAACATGTATTTCACCTTTTAACCTTTTTCATCTCATAACAGCTCAGTTTTCAGTGAAAGTACACGGGGAAGTTCAGTTAATTATTGCAGTAATTGCCAAATGTCAATATTTGTCAATTTAAAATTTTGCGAAGAAATTGTGCTGACTGTAACTGCTTTATTTTCGTTTCTTCCTTTACTTCTGTACTTGCATGAAGGCCAGTGAAATCCTGCATTGGGAATTAAATTTCGACCAAGAAAGGAGTTGTTTTCCTTGTTCAGTCGTTAAGTCGCGTTCGACTCTTCATGACAATATCTACCACAGCACGCCAGGCCTTTCTTGTCAGGAGCTTGAACATGAAAGACCCCTTCCGGCGCAGTCACTCTATCAATTGAGCTAACGAGAGCGGCTAAAAGATGTCGGGAAAATTCCGAATTATTTAACAAGTCTAACCAGGAACTATTTTACTTTTATGTGTTTTAACGTAATCCCCCCAGAAGAAATGTATGTCGCTTTCTGTTGTAGCCTGACGGCTGCGCTCGCATGTGTGCTAATGACAAATTCAAGTCTTCACCAAAGAAGACTTCACTGATGCACATTATTCAATGGTTCTGACCATTTCGAGATGTTCGCCTGTTGGCATCGCCCGTTCATCTGCTTGCCTTCCTGATTAACTTGGTAGGACAACTACCCTCAGGACAGGTCTCGCCCACGTGTTCGAGCTCTCACCCAGGACGAATTTTTTTTACCTACGAAGATTTGATGAGAGATCCGTAGCTTCCTTTCATACCCTTAAGGCTACGCTCAGGTTAGCGCTAACGAGTGATTGCTGCCTTCGTTTTTTGTATTTTTTCTCGAATAACTCTTGCGTTTTAGTTCCAAGCGCCGAAAACCCAGTAATTTTCCAAGTTTGGTTCAACTTCGTGGCTTTTTGGTCTTTTCGGTACACATTCATAGCGGGACTCTGGTGCAGCAGGAGACAAGGACACACGAAGAACACACGAAGAAGAACACGCTCTCGTGTTGTTCGTTTCTTCTTCGTGTATCCTCGTCCCCTGCTGCGCTGCAGTCTCGCTATGAATGTTCGGAAGCTAGTCTTCAATTTTTATTGCTATCTTTTATATGATTTTAAACGCCGACACGCACAGCAGGCCCTGGGGGAACCTCTTTACTGAGCGCAGGTTGATTATATTATTGTGAGACAGAGCATTTAATAAGCAACTTAAAAACAAATAAAGATCTCATGAGAGCAAGGGTATTGAACTCAAATAAGTTAATATGGAAATGTGGCTCTGCCAACCTATTAGGACATTAAAAATTGACAAGGAAACCAAACCGCAACAGAAAATCAGAGTGAAAAACTTCTAAACTTCTCAATTAGGTTGGTTTTGTGTTTCCAAATGGGCTGTATATTGCTATTTACATAAAGATACTAGTCCAATGCAACTAAATTCAACAGCCAACACTTAATTTAGTATCAGGCTTTCACCTGGGACCTGCAGCTGGCCTCGCTGAGAGGCCCACCGCAACCTATTTGATTTGGGAGTGCCAGGCTCATTTCGGACCTAGATAGCACCACCTCTACCGTACTCTGGTGCACACGTACGAGACCTGGATTTGGCCACCAGGCGGATAGTCTAACTCTTCAAGGGTGGCGCTAGACTCACTTCTAGCTTTTGCAAAGGCGTCGGATCTTTTGCGTCACCTGTTACGCAGCTCTCCCCATCCTCCTTCTCCATATAGGCCCAAGAGCCACCCCCTCTAAATAAACAAACCTTCAATCACTCACTATTTTCCAAGGCCTGTTTATGAGCACGTTTCCTAACTCTCTGATTCTTGAACGATGTCCTATGGTGCACGGGTATCAGCTTTTTCCCTATTCAGTTAAATCCGAGTTATGAGCGTTCCTGGCCATATTCATACCCGTATTCTTTTATGAAGAAGCTTCAGAACTCTACCGATGGTTTTTCAGTTGAGCTAGCTGGTATTGCATTGTTCCATCTGGCAGCACGCTGTGACATCAGACAGATCTGGACGTGGACAGATGCTGAGACGGACACAGCGCTCTGTCAGTCTCTACTTCTTTCTTTGCGCGTCTTAGTGCCCTGTCGGAACCAACAAAAATATGAATACCAGTGCGTGCTTCTGCTTTGTCGACGCTTTTGTTGTACGCTGACATACAGAGCGTCACAAAAAAAACCGCAGGTACACTGATAGTCATCGTATTAAAGAGGTGCAGACACAAAGTTTCGGATGTCCATTTTTCAGTTATTTAATTTTTTTATTTACATATACTATAGCCTCATTGGGGCTTACAGGAGCGGGGGAGAAAAACAGCCTAGCATAATCAAAAGTAAACCGCATGATAACAGCATAATAATAAATTTTCAAATATCTATAAGTGTTGTAATTGCCGTGAGTCCACATCACTGGCTAGACAATCCCAGCGTTCAACAACACGAGGGAAGAAACTAAATTCAAACATGTGTGTAAGCGCGTGATTAGCCGACACATTCCCCATATGCTAGTTCCTTAGGGATAAAGGTTTAGAAAATTCCAGGTAATCGGGCAATGAAACGAAACGAGATGAATGAACAAGACTGCAGAATATTTTAAACACTCGTTTGGCTTGGTTTGGTTTGGTTTATGGGGTTTAACCTCACAAAGCAACTCAGGCTATGAGGGACGCCGTACTGAAGGGCTCCGGAAATTTCGACCACCTGGGGTTCTTTCACGTGCACTGAAATCGCACAATACACGGGCCTGTAGAATTTCGCCTCCATCAAAATTCGGTCGCCGCGGTCGGGATCGAACCCGCGTCTTTCGGGTCAGCAGCCGAGCGCCATAACCACTGAGCCACCGCGGCGGCACTTAGTACTGATTGTCTATTCGCAGCTCAAGGGAAGTGTACTCTGCATAACAGCCTATCGTTCATATTCGGTTGCCCAAGTTAGGCTTCGCCGGATGGTGGAATTCAGTGTAGCGTGACCGTATGGTGGCGCCTAAGCTGGTAACATTGCACATATTTATATAACTGTCTACTGTTTTCTCAGTGCAACGGGGCATTCAGACGGACGACGAAACGTGCAACGCGAAATCAGCAGTCTAGGATAATGAGCTTGTGCTGTAAAATGTGCGCACGGATGGTACATCCACAGCGCTTGCTTGCCAACAACTGTTATTAAGCTGATCAGAGCCAGTGATAGTTTTTACGTGCAGCAAGCAGCCGTTCGCAGACTCCAGTTAAGAATTACACTCTTAAGGAAGATACCGAACTGGAAGCTCTACCTGGTTTGTTTTAGCTGCATGGTAACCTTTATTTTCTTGATAATAGCTACACAAAAACTAAAATAGGCTAATTATTATTTTATTCTTCCAGGGAATATGGCGCCTTTAGACTAAGACGCTAAGACTTTAGACACAACATATGTGACTGTGAAAAACAAGTACCTCAGGTAGAACATGCAGCACAGGTCAGATTTATTCTTGGAGCATTGCTGTTATTTTGATCTGTGGCTAGATTTTAACAGCTATAACATCGAGTGATAAGCTGCGTAATGGAAAAATATGTAGTACAGTGTACCGCTGACGCAGTTCATAATGTGACTCAATGCTGCATAGCTCAGCACCTTGACTCTCAAACTGTGGCGTTTTGCTGTAGAGACGCGTCGTTGGCTGGTGCTTTCACTGCTTTGCAAAGGGCTTGCTTTTTGGTACGTGCCAAAGAACGGTGGGAAGCGAAACGTGGAAAATGTCAGTGGAGTTAAAGGCGCTGAAGTGCAGTAACTTGTAAGTTATACGAAACAAAAAAGCACAAATGTAGAGGACATTTGCTGGCACGAAATCAAGATCCTCTGCGATATACTTCCATTTCCATATTCTTTCAAGCCAAACTAGCTGTATAAATTTGAAACACGAAGCGGGACTGGATATAGATGTGTTACAGAGAGCTACAGCTGAAGGTATACTATTTAAACTATAAAAGCGACCGCCTTGCTAAAATCATAAGATCACGTTACTGTCACGGCTTGCATAAAGGGAAAGCGATAAATTCTTTAAGATCTAACTATTTATAAGAAGAACGTTTGCCCACAGATCGAAACCAGGTTTACAGTGATAAAAACGAGAAGCAAACTTGGGAATTGTTCGTGATTAGAATAGAAAATGTTATGAGTCACACTATACTTAAAATGTTGTGACTAGTATCGTAGCTACTTATTGCGTGCTTTCGCGAGCAATCATAGGGGCAATGTAGATTAGCATCCATGATAGAGACGCTTCGGGAAGAATTGGTGTCCTCTATGAAATTAACTATGGATATGTCGCCTCATGTGGAGAAGTGTGTGCGATTGGACCAAACACCGGCAGCAGTAAAAAACCCTGTTTGACAGAAAGAAACCTATATCACAATTAAAAAGAGGGAAGGTGGCGTTGGTTAAGCTCATCCATCGAAATGATGGGAGAGATGCTACGTAACCAGAAAGATGGGTTAGCATGGCATAAAATATCCGAGACTGCTATTCAGCTCCGAGGAACCACTGAACTCCAGTTCGTTGCCTGTAAAGAAACTTTCTCAATCGCCAGGTGCCGTCGACAGAGGAAAAAGATCGTTGCTAATGGGCCGTTGCTTATGAAGGAGGAGAAAAAAAATGCAGAGCGCACAAAGAACCCTTCTAAATCAGCGCTCGTTTTGGAACTTACTACGCGCGCAAGAAAGCTCACTGGGTGTCGGTCAGAAGAAACAAAGAATAGGAAATAAAGTGCAGCGCGCACGACAGTAATCGGTGGCTGTTACACCTAATTAGGGGCGCGCAGCTTGACATAAACGCGTCTGCGCTATCCTACAATCTAGCAAGCGCGTTATTAATCCCACGGCGACCGAGTAGGCGTGCGCCGCACTAACGCTTGACCCCTGCTAATCAGAGAAGATCATTAGGCTTGGTTGAACAGACACAGGTTTAGAGGCCATGTTAGAATCACATAAATGGTCGGGAGAGACTGAGTAGCTAAGTGCAGATTATTACGGCAACAGCGTGTGTAGGTTCCCGCCTGCAAGTCTCCAACTTTTTTGTTGTAATTCTTTGTGCGTGGCTTACTCTCATGACAAAAACACAAAACACTATGCAGTATCAGACAGCAGGCACGTAGCGAAGCGCAGCGTCGTCAAGATACACCAGACATGTTTTCCACTTGAGTCCCGAGAGTACAGAGTTCATCAGCCTCTGAAATGTTGCTGGTGCCGAGCATAAACCGAATCGAAGAACCTTAAACTCATACAATCCGTGGGGAGTGATGAATGCTGTCTTCTCCCGATCCCTCTCATCTCCAGAACACAGTTTCTCTACATTGAAGAGAGGTTAAAACATACCTTCGGAGCCGAACAGGTGAAGAGCGCCTCAATGGGTTAGCCCTGATGTCAATTCATCGGATTCCAGTTAGCGTTCACGAAATTATTTCGGCATTAATGGCGAAACCAAGGTGACGTGGGATTACAACATGACGAAAATGATATTGCAGTACAAACCAAAAGCAGAATTGGCTAAAGAAAAAAAAACATCGTATATAGCGATTTTGTTATTTATATTATGCCACTCAAAGATGTGGTAGTGCTTATGTTAATGCTTATTTGTAGCAGTGCGTACTTCGCTAAGGTGCCCCTTCTGTGTGGCGAATATTTACGACTATGTGTGCAATGTTGTGTATTGATTTCGTCGTTTAAATTGTAAGCTGTGTGTTTAGTTTACACGGTGCGTATATGCTTCGTACCAGCTGCTTTTGTGTAACTAGCATTGGCAGTAAAGAATGCCGCACTGACCTGCAGCTCTGCATTCTTGTTTCTTTCCTGTACTTTTATATGTTTAATGAAGCCAGACTAAACAATTTCGTTACGATTATGTGTAAAGTTGAATAGGAAGGTCTCTGTTTTGTAGTTGCAGTGTTCATATTTACTTGAGCGTTTTTTTCAACACGGTAAATACGGCTATGTTGCATTAAACGGTAGCCGAGAGTGAAAATTTTTCTCTATTAGCCATTATAGTGAGGGGCGTACTTCACATGCGCACCAGACGAACTTTATTTTATTCACGCTTGCATAAGCGATAATTCCCCTCTCCCTCAGTATGAAAAAGAAAATTTTGTTCGGTTGCCCCTTCCCCCGCCCCCCGAAAAAAAAATCCCGGCTACGTGCCTGATGAACAGTAGATAACACGTAAATAAGCGCTTCATATTAACACAACCCGATGTTTCAGCCGAACTCTGCGGCGCCATCTTTCACATAAACTACATCCCGACATCACTTTTTAGTTGTCTTTTTGAGTTAAAGAAGGTGAAGCGCTTTGCTGTGCTATCGTTTAAACAAACTAGGAAAAGAGAAGTGGTCGCTCAATAGTCAAGCAGAAGCGGAGTTGAAAAAGTTGTTATAGTTGCTATAAATAACACTGAACATAGTCTCCAGAAACTCTTGCGACAGACAGTACCTGTTGCGAGAATTATGCGTTATGTTTTAAGGCATATAGGTAACGATGCTATGTTGCGAAAACCTCCTGCGTCTAGAAAAATTAAAAATGTGTACACCGATAACATTCGCGGAAGCCACACACGCAGTTTAGGAATTATTTTAGTGACAAAAGCAGAATACAACACGGCAGTGCAGCTCTTTGATGTTCCGCGTTTGATTCTGCTGGATTTCAAAGAGTTAACAGCAATCTTTGTTCTTCTTCAGCGACATTTAATGAAACTACAAGTGTGAAACGTCAAGTGTCAAGTGACTGCGAAACTAAAATTGTCAAACATTTACTGCGATTGCGGCTCTTTTAGCAGCAACTTATTGCTTCACGCCCTCAACTGTAATGCCACAGCGGTGAGACAGGAAAAATAGTACCTGCAAAAATTCCAGGCTATGAGTAATTTTGAACTTGTCCGATTTGAAGAATCTCCTTTCTTGATAACAGTTCTCAAACTTTATTTGGCCCCTAAGGCGGCAAGGCTGAAATCACTTTGACACACAGAAAAAATTTTTAATTATAGCTTGAAGGCAGGCAGGCGATTAAGACAAAGGTGCCGTGAACTTGTCAAGTTCATGTCAAAACTTCTGTAGCATCAGCATTTCAGAGACGCTGCATGCTGATTGCAAGGCCAGATAATTGCGTACTGAGCAGATGTCACTATCTGGAATGCTTAAAATTATTTAAGGTGACGTGCTTTAAGGGAAATAGCAAGTTGAAATGCTGGTTTTAGTGAAAAACGCAGTCTTTTGAGACACATGCGCTCTTTTCAATTTGGTTACACAAACTAGCTTCTTGTTTTATGCGCAGACACGTATCCTTAGAAAGCAATAAATCAAGGCTTTCAAATTTCACTTGCGCGGACCTATGGTACTCTAACATAGTGGCGTAAGCACGAAGAGGAATACTTTACGAATGGTTCATTTTTCTTCAGCCTGAAAAGTAATCAGCGCGAAAAATAACAGGTGCGCACACATTCCTGATTTTTATTCTAAGGTACAGTATCCAGGGTACATTATCAAGGCTACTTTATACGCAAACATGCGTCCGCTATGCGGAGAACACCCCACATTATATCACACTGCATGTGCTTGTCAATGCATGCAGGCGGTCCTGAAAATCCCAAATCAACAACCCGGGCCATGGGCGGCTGTGCTGACCAGCCCAAGCCTAAAGGTTGAAAGACCGCTGGTTCACAAGTCGCAGCACACAGCTAAGGAAGCCCTAAAGTAAAGGCCCCTTCCGGTTCGGGGGGTGAAATGCTTTCATTTTTATTTTAATTAATGCATACTGTAGACTACAACAAGATTCAAGCGGGACAGGCAAAATTTAGTAAATATACAAACAAGAATAGAGAGAATAAGTAAGCAGAATAGGTAAATATACAATTAATCAGTGCTACTCAAACTATGACAAATCTGTAAAGGTGTTCCATTCGGATACCGTATTCGGGAAAAAAAACAAAAATTTATAGCAATCAGTTTTCGCGAAACATGGCATTATGGAGTACATGTGATGATATCGGGTATCCGGGTGGATATAAGAGATAAGTATACGGAAGAATCTAATGCGAACTTACGATTAAGTAGTGAATAAAGGAAGTCAAGGCGGCAATTCCCTCTTCGCAAGTCAAGTGCTTCAATGTTGTTAGTCGCCGTAAACTCAGTAGGAGAAGCCGATTTTTTTTAATTTTTAATGAATGAGCTTCAGAGTTTTTCGTTGAATTTTTTGCAATTTTTTGACGTTTTGTTTAGTAAAGTTGTCCCATAGTACTGATGAATATTCAAGCTGAGGTCTGATATATGCATAAGATTTTTGTTTTACATTTTGGGGAAGATTTCTAAGCTTCTTTTTGAGAAAATAAAGCTTGCGGAATAAGGAAGAATATATATTTTCTGTATACAAGTTGCAAGCAATATCCTTAGTCATTGTTACACCTACGTACTTGTAGCTATTGACCTTCTTTAAGGATGAGGATCCAAGCCGATACCTGTGTTTAAGAATTTTTTTGTGTATTACCTGATTGAAAACAGTTTTTTTTTCGTGCTAAAAACTGTGAAAAACTCACTGCACCAATGAAGCACATTTTGTCTAGAGTCGAGTTCCGTTCGTTTTGATGAACGGCGTGCATAATTTGATAAAATAACACACATTTGTCGACAAACAATTCAATTTCTGTTCCTGGGGTAACCACGGAAATGTTACTCATGTACAGCTGAAAAAGCAATGACTTCAGGACACTTCGTTGAGCTAGATCTGAAGTGAATCAAAGACAATTGGAGTTGCTGCCACCAACTGAAACAAACTATACTCTGACTCTTGGTGAGATAATTGGCAATCCATGGAATAAAAACAGCCGGAAGGTATTGTATTTTAGTTTTTAAATTAGTTTTACATGACTAACTTTGGAGAACTCTTTGCTAAAATACGTAAATACCGCGTCAATTTGACCATTATTATCTAAAACTTTTGCAAATGTATGGACTATTGAAACTAATTTTTTCACCGTCGACATTTCTAAAGCCATGCTGAAAATTACTTATTACAGAGTGTTGTTGATGAAATCCATTAATTTATTTCGTAATAATATGTTGCAGCAACTTACAGCATGCAGAGTTCAAGATGTGGGGCGGTAGTTTTGTTTTAGTAAGCGGTCGCCTTTCTTAAAGATGCGAACAACTCGAGCGGCCTCCCAGTCAGATGTTAGTTTCGATGTCACCAAACATTTAAGAGTGGAACACGACAAGAAACTTCGCAATGATTTCAGCATAGCTCCGAAGAAAGACATTGGGTAAATTATCAAGAATAGTAGAGGTTTAGTCTTCGATTCGAGAAGCAAGAAAAACACACCACTGCAGCTAACCAAGTCAACTTCTGATGTTTGAAAATGAGATTTATTTCAGAGCATACACTGTGAGAATATGCACTGAATGTTTGCGTAATATCTTCCGAACTTCTAATACGTTTCCATCAACTGATATTTCTGTAACACAATTCTTTTATTCAGGCTCTTCGTTGAATAAAATGTTTACCACTACCGTGGGGAAACATGCTAGCGTATGTCGCAGGCATTTCGAGAGTGAAATGAAGAAAGAATGTTCAGCCAGAGAAAATAGGGTCCTGCACCATGAGTTATCAGTAAAATAAAAATGCAGAGGGTCAGATCGAGGTTCCCCTTTCGCATTAAGTTTTCTCGTGCTGTGCATATAATGTTCGCGTATGCACAAAATTGGGCCTGCGACAAAAAACAAAACAAATATTCTCTCGAAGATTTTCTTAGCACTCTGGACACTATTGCGCCGCAGTTTCACACACAAAAGCAGGACACACGGGAACAGTTTGTTTCGCGACTTATAATGAATGGGCCCAGTTACAGAAACTGTGCTGAAGAGTGAATGCTCCGAGAGTGAAGTTTTCAGAAAGCGCTTTTTTCAATTAAAATTGGTGTTTCCTTTATTCTACACGTTATGTTTTTACAGCAATTAAGGAAAAACAAACATGCTTATCAACGTTTTTTCTTTACTTTCTGGAATGCTGCCTCATTCAGTCTAACCCGCCGTCATCCCGTCACACGTATTAAGGCGCGCACCTGCGCCATGAGCAGCTCGTTTTTTCCCGACGCATAATAAATGCTCTGGCCGCCAAGTATTCTGCGAAAAACTGGTAACTCTTTCATAAAGATACTGACCTTTTTTTCATAGCTGCACACTGCATGCCTTTGAAACTGGCGGAACCGTACTACGTTGAAGTATCAGCTGTACAGTACGTTGTTTTAACTTTAGTGCATGCATTTGCGTTGTTCTTTTTCTTCATTGTTTTTAGATGAAAAGTTACTGTGCTAGTTTTGTTCCTTTTCTTAATTCTTCCTGTCGTTTTGTAACCAACCCCGATCTGTACGCATGCTCCCCCCCCCCCCCCCCCCCTTTATGTAATTCCCTGTCGCCGTTAAGCGACAAATAAATGAAATAAAATAGAGTAATTTCAGTTTCTTTCGCCGTCTGCAAGCTGGTAATCGAAATATACTGTTATTTCAGGCAACTCCAGCTCTGAACAGTGCCCGAGTAATTATTAAGCATATACGCTTTCCGTTCCATTATTTCGTGTAAATATTCAGGCAGTTCACTTTTTCCTGGTCTTGAATTTCGCATCAATAGTAGTGCGTACCAAATCATATTGCTATTAGGCTACATGGACTAACAGAACTTGAACAAAAATGGGCGAATTTCTCTACTTTTGTTTTACAAGCTTGTAACGAAATTTACCCCCCCCCCCCCCTCTTTTTCAGCAGGGTTTACATCCCTTCTTTGCGCATAAACAAATCGTGAAGCTAGGTGTGACTAAGAAATTCGGTAATATTTGTATTTTCTCCTTAGTCCTGAAAGCTGTAGCATGATAAAGATGAATCTGTCTATTGCATGAGGTTTTGGACTGGTGTGCTCATCTGGCTGTGCACTTGAATCATGACTCAAATCAAGCGGAATCAAGGAAATGTGACGGTTTGCATTAGACAACAAAAAATTGGAGAGCACACTTAAGCTCCGTTTTAAGTTTACGGCGCGATAGATATGTAAAGTCCCCTACATTCACAGACCCCTGGGCGTCTTCATACCCACCTGGCGCAGTAGTGGAGCTGTTAAGCGATGCGCAACTGCTTTGCAATTGCAGGTGCTCCCAGCAATGGACCTTGTGCGGCCAAGGTTTCTCTTGCCGAGCGACCAATCATTAGTTTACTGTCGAATTAAAAAGAACTGCCACCTTCCACAGTAGGCAGTTTGTTCACTATCCGGTGTGCAGGCTGTGTGTTATGACGCCGCAAGGTCACGTGACCTAGGTGGCCACCTGCCTCGTAAGTTGTTCTCTGGGTACGACCCGCCAGAGTCTTACTCATGATTTTTTCCTCACAACGCTGTCAACGCTAACGCCAATTTTTTTAGGTAACGGGGCCTGTAATGCTATCGCGCTAATAGAAGCCGGAGGATGGTTGCTGTAGAAGGAGGTCGTTATGGCAAGAGCGTAAGAAGGACCAACCTGTGGGCTGTTGCCTTGGGAACCACTCGGAGGTATAGTTACACTGGAAGGAGGCGGGTACAGTGGGAGCATAAGAAAGCTTAGTCGAAGGGCGGTTACCACAGCAACCACCCTGATGGAGGTCACCGTGGAAGGAGGAAGGTAGGGTGAAAGTTTAAAGCAAAAGCACAAGCGGAGGGTGGTTGCTACGAAAACATCCGAAGGAGGAGGAGGAAGTTTACAGTGGAAGGAGCATTGTATAGCGAGAGCATAGCGATGCGTAAGCGGTAGGTTATACCAATAAAAATATGAGAAGGATTGTTACCGTAGAAGGAGGAGGCAGAGAGTGGAGGTGTGTAGCCTAGTACGATCAATCTGCGGCAGCTACTGCGGAACGCGCCGCCCGAGGAAAGGGCCAGCGGTGGCGCAGCATGCCTCGTGTGGCGGACTAGAGGAGAGCTAGTCGAGAAGCGAGATGTGTGGAAAACTAGACTCAGCTAACCGGAACTGCACATATATGAAGTGTTTCTCATAATCTGTGCGTAAAATATCGCAAATTAAAAACACCTTAATAGGTGTCGCTGAATCCAGTGTTAGACAGTGGTAACCATGCTGTCAATTTTTTCTTCGTCCCTTGGAGCCCACTGTGCTCTGAAATGTGCACTGAAAACAAGACAGAAGAAAGATACATTTGCATCGTATGAGGGTCATCAGTATTAGGCTGATTCTGCGGCTTCTCATGTGTTTCAGTTGCTGTGTAAGCAGCATCAGTATGCACCAGCGCGGTTGATTAACCAATATGGCAGGGCAAAGTAATTCGCCTAGAAATGGCAGCATTGTCGAATTATCATTACCGCAATCATTTTTTTTCTAATGCTCGAGCTCATTCGACGAGTACGAAAACTTTGTCCCGTTGTAAGGAAACGGATCTACTTCCGGTACGGGGCCGTTCCCTTTACTCCTGCTCGCACGCTGATGAGGTTGGCATACATCGTTAAGGGCGGAGCCCTCAAAGCGAGAAATGCGATCATTACGGGGGCGACAGCGGAGCTTCTGTACTTCGTTATCCGGATACCACTGCGCAACTCCCGAGGTTCCTGATTTCACTTTGTTGAGGTTGTGTGGCTCGGGCGGTGGTGCTGGCTAACAAGCTGCCCTCTGAATACAGAGCAAGGATGTACAGGAAGAGAGCGGGACAGACTTGTTTCGTTTTCCCGCCGAATTGGCGAAGCACTGGAAACGAAGTGCACGACCCAGCTGACAGATTTCACCGCACCCAGAACGCGTATGTGACGTTTGAAGATAGACGGGCCATGAGACTGATGGACTTTGTCTCCCCCTCACAATTTTCAGTTCCGGGGTAGCCTTTAGACAAGCATACAACTTGGAACATCCAGTAAAAGATAAAAACTCTGAGTGTAAATTCAAAGTTGCCAGGAAAGATATAAAACACGAGTTCAAGTTGAGAAGAGAGAGTACAAAAACAAGCCAATAAACTACAAAATGAATATAACGCAAACAAATGTGCACAGTATTACACATCTGGAGATAAACGGTGCTGAGACAAAACCAGGATAGCAATCCTAACATGTTATAGAATAAACAGAAAAAAGAGTTAAACCATCAAGTTACATAACGAATATAAAAAAACCTGCCCGGCTGAGTGAGAAGGATTAAGAAAGAAAAGCTTGGATGGATTTCGCACAACAAAGAGACACTGAGGAGAACTCAAGGCAGTTACGGTTTCCAGTAAAAAATTATTTCCTACGTGTTTCTCGCAATTTTTTATTTTGTACGGGAGCGAAAGACATGTTTATCAACGAACAAATTGGACTTAATAAGCTTCACTCCAGTCGATTCAAACCAAGTCCTTACCTTAAAAGATGAGTTGTCCCCATTGTGAAGTAAATTGCCGTGTAGCGTAGTTTGCGGGATACGTGAATAAAATGCGGCTTCGATGCACGCATTTTGCTTGGAAATCAGCTCCTTATGGCGACGCCCGTATTTGGCTTGTTGGTATCTATAGCCTTGAAAAGGAAGAAAGAAAGATGAACGAAAAGGCAGGGAGGTTAAGTAGGCGACGCCCAGTATGCTACCCTACACGTGGGAAGAGAAGCAGCGAGAGAGATAGGAATCGGAAAGAGGAAAAGGACATCACTTTTCCACTTGTTCCTAGGACATTACGAACAGGGTACACAGAGAACACACTAAAAGTTTATAACATTGAACACAATCTTTAGTCCTTCAAGACTTGGAAATGCGCCTGTTATGCTCCGTATAAAAGTACAGCGGCCGAGCCCTGCGAGGCGTGGAGCTACCAAATTATCTTCGACGCAACTAATGTGCCATGGAGACCGAGCTCAAAAGGCTGGAGCTCACTGATTGCTCATTCAGCAAACACGGGGAATATTGATCACTCACTTCCTACACCCACGGTGACCCGGAGGTGGACCACACGTGGGCTTAAAGATAAGCAGCAAATCACTCGCACTCAAAGCCTGATGAAGAAAAAGAGTAGGTTTATAAACGTCGTGTTATCCTATAAGAACTTGATTAGCGTTAGTTACTCACTTAATTAAGGCTTGTTTTAGGTGAGAGTAATCAGTTCGTTATTGGAACGTGGTAGCCCATCGCTACAAATCAACTTCAACTTCTCCAGGTCAGGGTCTGTTCAGGCACACAAGTAAAGGGTTTTTTCAGGCACACAAGTATGCGCATGCGTGATGTAGTAAAAGAGACATTTCTTAAGGAGTATTTAAAGTGCTCATTCAGGGTTTCCTTTTCTTAGCTCTTTGCTTTTCAACCTCTCCCGAGCGAAAAGAGAGGTATAACGTGTGGTCAGACTTCCGTCATTATAGAAGCGATGACCTGAAAGACGTACAAAAACTGGACACTCTGACCCCTGTGTAAATACGAGAACTAATCAAAACATCGACACCGGATAAAAGCTCTTCCACATCCAGTGTTCCTTTATAGCTGCCAGTGTCTTCTATTTTCCCTCCTATTTATTTCATCTTCCCTGACTTCGCTCACGATACATAATTTGACAATATATCAGGCGATTCGTTTAGGGTGAAAGTTTCTTTCCAGCCTCAGAAACTGACGAAATGCGCCGAGGGAAGCAAATTGTGACCGCGGCGTCATTGACTGTGTGACTTCCTCCTGTCCGAGTGTGCTGAGAATAGGATTGTTTTCCATATTTACCTGCGAGCATGAAAACGCTGGAGAGGAGAATTTCCTTATTAGACAAGGATCGCTTTGGTCGTCGCATGTCGTAAAACGTAACAAAGCTGAAGGAAAAGATTAGCTAAGGTTTAAACTGGTGAGAATCCAAAGCTTCCTTTGCATGGCTACATTTGCAAACGCCACCAACACTGCAGAACGAATTGTCTGTAAAGCGTCGATGAAATGCCCGATGCCCGATGGGGCAGTTGCCACCTGCCACGGTAGGCAGATTGTGATGACGTCAGAAGGTCACATGACCTACCACGTGACACCTGTCACGTGACTGCACTGACGCTGCCCTCTTGAAAACCTAGCGTAGTGAATCTTTCGCTTCAAAAAGTATAAAATGCTACAAGGAGTCTGAACACGTTTCGTTCTGTCAAGACGGATTCTCGTTATCTTGTCTACTGACCTCCAGCCGGGTCGACTAACACCGCTCAGACCACGGCTCAAGAAGGATCAAACGACCCACGTACACGGAGACTTCACCGTGCCTCGCTCTCAAGCTGATTGCACCACCCCAATGCTGCTCGAGTCGCGTGCGTGAGTCGGAGTCTCGATCACCCGCGCGATGGTGGGCGCAGACTTTGGAAAACGAATGACCTGCCAGGTCGGTCCTAATTTCCGCCCCGTTCCAGATGCGTAGCGTGCGCTAATGCTTGGCGACAAGGCGGATAATGTTAATGGTTCGTCGCCCTACATCCCGTTCCGGCTTCGGCAATGTATGCAGCAGGATTCCGCGCAGGCAAACGCCTGTTTCCGCCTTTCCCTCTCCTTGGACGATGTGGCTACGTTCGGCTTCGTGTGACCCGAATGTGTTACAGGGACATTAAAGTCTACGCAGCTATGCGTGACTCCTGAAACGGATTACATAGCAAATTAAAGAGGGCATAAGTTCCCTAATTATTAAAACCTGTTCGTTTATTCTTCATTTTTCATATGTCAGTAACGGTGGTGTAGTTGGCGTCGGTAGATACTTTCCAGTTTTCCTTATTTTGGTTTCCTTTTAGCACGGGAAAGGACATAGCCTGTTGCCAGGTCGATGCAGAAACTGATTACTTTTTTTTGTTAATGACCAATTCCTTCGAACGTCGCGCATGCTGTTTACATACTCGCTTCCTGAACGGTCGCAGTTTGTTTCGCACTGCTTTGTCGTTCACATCATTTATCTGTGCCTCTGTTTTTTGTAAGCTGGATCATTGCAAAGCATACGGCATCCAGACACCATACTTTCCCACTCATTCACCTGAATCAGAAAGAATTCAGTGCCATTTTCCTAAACACTTTAAAAGTGCTCTCTTTACAATTCAGTATTGCTAGTGCGCACGTTTCAACCATAAATATGCGACTTAATACTGCGCTGGATAGCTGAAAACAACGCCTTATTTTAATGCTCTACGCATCATGGTCGCTAAGCGGCAAGGAGCTGCTTTGCAGACGGCGATCTCAACATTGGGCCCGCATAAATTGTGCGAAGTGTGCGACACGTGACAATTGAACTTTGGGGATATTTCCTAATGATAGGAACTGTTATGCTTCCGCCGCTACAGCAGGAGGCACTGAAATTGACTGACTTACACCCCATTTCTTGTAGTCAGTGATGATGATTATTGACCGATGCTAGCAAACCACGTGACGGCGTACAGACGCTCACGTAGGGACCTTCTAAACAGAATGAATCCTCCAGGGGTACAAGCGGAGGCGGCAAAATAACAATTTCAAGTCTTTTTCCTGCTCTTGTGATGACCCCTTGAACCTAAGGTGCTTTTTCCTTCTCCGTGGCAGGTTTTTACTATAGACCGGTTTCACCTGAGTCTCCAATACTCGCCGGCAGATTGATCTCGCAATCAGGAGCAGCCGTCAGGAATCGTTAATGCTTAATTGGGACAAAAAAGAACCCAATCTTTGCCACCGCGAGCATACAGAGCCTTTCAATCCTGTGCCGTAGTGGCGAATTAAACCAATTATTTCAAGCTGACAAGTAGAAGGAGTGCTAAAACACCCAACACCGAGTCATAGAGAGGTAAGAGATACTCAAGACTTTCCACTGAAAGAGCTGGAACCAGAATATTTCAGTGACAGTCAACATGGAGGAAGTGGCTATATAGAACTTAGGGAACTAGGGCAAGATAAACACTGAAAATCTACAGAAGAAGGGACGAAGACGGGTTACAGTACAGCCAGGTGCTAAAACACCAAAGATTTCGTACATCGAGCCAGTGATGCCCTACCACGAGATCCAGGATGAGTAGGCGAGAAGGAAAACCCGAACTGCAGACGTGAACGACATCTTCCTATCTGTGGTGAGCAGGGCTTCGGCCTTCCCCATCGGGCACAGTTTAATAAATATTATTTGGCCAGGAAGCCTTTCGTTGGCTAGTTCCTCCTCGATCAGCTAAAACCCTAGAATGCGACCCACTTGATAGCGTGGCGGCTAATCCCCGACCGGCAGGAGGTAACACCTTGCTATGAATTAAAACAACCATTAGAAACCTGACGTCTAGAAACCTAGAGTCCAATTAACAAGTTTTCCCCTAAATGAAGACATCTTGTAGTGGAACTATTTGCTGGTATTTGCACACGCAACACGCAAAGGGAAGAAAACTTATCTAAACTTTTTAAAGTGCAAACAGTCTTCTTTGCAAATTATAAGCAGGATAAAAATTTCACAGGGAAACCTAATCTTGTTATGGGTAGGCAACGCGAAGAGATTAGCAGCTGTTGATGCATTTACCCTAATTAACTGCAGATGCTCTATGAAGATGCAGAACACTGCAGATGCTCTAATCTTTTGTGGTGGCGATCGCGCTCCCATCGTGTACCTCTCCGTCTGCGGTGCATGCACCGGCGAGCGGTGATCATGTGATCACTTGCGTGGACGGAGGTCTGTTCACACGAACTCGGCCAGCACATTTTTGACATCTAGTGCTGTAAAGACGGCTTTATCTTAGGGAGAAGCAGAAATCTGCAGGTTCTCTTCCACTCAACTGAGAAGCGTTTCTACTTTGTAATGAGTGCAAGAGCAAGAAGCTGAGAGGAGTAAGAAGTGCTAAATTTAGTCCTTTGTGCCTCATGTTTGCCAGTGGCACTTTTCTCCCAGCCAGTGCCACACGCCCAAAATTGATGTGAATCGGCCTTTGACTATAACTACGCCCAAAAACTACCATAAATTATTTCATGAGGAAAAAATCTCTATTGGCAATTTTAATATGGCTGCCAAAAATCTTAGAATGCACTAGCGAAGCGTCCGCAAGCTACAGAAACCAACCGCTAATTCCAAACCAAAGTAAAGCCACAATGCGGCCGTTGACACAGAAAAGTCTCTAGACATGTTTCGTTTGAGTGATATTTATAAAATAATTATTTGATTCTTAATTGGTCGTTCTTCAAAGCTAGCAGTGCAGGCCAGTACGCAGTGCATGGGTATTAAGGTTGTGGGAACAAACTGCATTGCGAATAGGAATAGTGCTGATGGTATAAAGTTTTGTACAATTTTGTTTTGAATGTGCATTAAAAAATGATTGTTTTTCTTAGTGCGGCATGAATACTGCATTAATAAAGTGTTCAGCAGTGTTAAATATCATTGAACGTGAAATTTATTTAATGAAATGACGAACAGGTTACCTTGACTTCGGTATATCAGATATCGTCATCTATAGCATCCGCGAAAACACAGACAGAGGAAGTAACGGACTCAATCAGAGTTTCTTTCTTCTTAGCGGTTTATCTTAAGTTTTCTCTGTAAATTTGCTATTCACCTCACCTGGTTGGAGGGAACATAGGAGCATTGACGCTGAGAGTATGCTTCTCATTCGCATTCAGTAGCAACGCTGTAGACGGTAGTGTTTCAAAATACATGAACTAGCGCAAAAAGTTGTGAGTAGAAATATTTCCGCACATTTCTTCCGCACTGGGCGAATTGGTATTTTAGGGAATGCGAGAACTTACTCATCACATTACGTGCGTACGAAACATGTGCTGTGTCCTGGTGTTCTTACTTCTCGTGTGAGCAGAAAAAAATGTTATTAGATTTCTGAGTGTGTCGCTATATTCCTACCAAAGTGGATGCTAAAGGGCTTATAGCATATTTAGCTCTCCAGATGGAGGCAGGCTAGATACGTGGAACACAAAAGAGAAAAGGGAGCGCGGCGCAAAAAGAATGTGTTCTATCGTTTACAGGTAAGGGCATTATGAAGGAGAACTCTATTAGATTATACTCAAAGAACAAATTATTCTTTTCCTTCAGAATATATGAAAAAAGATAAAACGCAGCTTGCTTCTTGACCACACGAAGACTGCTCACAGAAAATTCCAAAAATAATGCTTCTCATTTCTTTTAACTAAGCATTCAGCGATTCCCTGCTAATAAAACATTCCGTTTCATGTTACTTTCACCTGCATAAGAGAACCGTGCCCCGGTTATGCGCGACGAATCAGGAGAGGAATTCCTTACTACAGGTTAAACCAGTCATAATAGAAGTGACTTTCTTTCTCTCTCCTCTCTCGCCCCTTTTACCAAAAAGATTGCTGTGTGCAGTAACGCGGTATTACAGCTTCACATTCTATCAGAACACTAATCTTTGCAGGATGATTTTCGGTTGCCGTTCTTAGACAAGTTGCGGAATCAATTTGATTTGGTTTGTAACTGACTCTAAAAACATGAAAAACATCGTAGACTCGACAGAGAGAAGTTTCCATTAGGGATGCTGTTTTTTCCTTCTAATATTTGCGACATGAACTAAGTGTCAAATACAACAAGCGGCAATGAACCGCCAATGAACATACTGGAGGGGCGCGGAGAATGATTAGCGCTAGCTGGTTCAAGCAATTGATTTTAAAATAACGACGTAATGCATAACCAGTTTGGTGGTGGTTAGTGACAATTATGATGATGATAATGATGGTAGTTGTAAGAGAACACCAAGTGGCTAAATGCTGGTTGAGTGGAAAGGTCGAGAGTACGCTGATGGTCATAATGCGCCTGTGATACCCAGCAACAGGAAAGGTTCTTTGTGATGATTAAAAGCGAGAAACAGTGAACAGAAAATTTCCACTGCTGGTGGGTAAAGAAGGAAGACCTTATTTCGCAAGACCAGCAGGACGGCTGGAGAGTCAGTTTGGAAAAGGAGAGCAAAGACTGAATACGCTGACAGGAAAAAAAAAAAGGTGTGTGCCGAAGGTCACTTCTCTAGGATTGGCATGAGAGTTTAGAGCATACCTATGGAAAGAAACTCTGAGAATGATAGAAAGAATAAAAAAAGAGAACTGACAGAGATGGCCGTAAGAAAGCTGTGTTTGTCCAGCTAAGTTTTCCAATAAATGTTACATCGGCATATTGATTCTTTGTGACCTCCGTGATAGGTGTGGTATTCATGCTGTAGAAAAAATTTAGAGGGATTTTCTCCACTGGTGGTAAGCGTCAATGCCGCATTCTCAAGGTTCAGAGACATCCCCCCCTCCCCTCCCCGGTGTTACATTCAGACGCAAAATAGTTTTAAAGCGGTATTCTGCATTGTTCAAACTGAAAAAGAGCGTAAGTACGGTGCAGTAATAAAATATCATGCATACATGCGCAAACAAGATAACTTCAACATTTTTATCAATCATAAATAAAAAATTATTAACAAAACCCAAAAACAACATAGAGATCTCACACACTCGCCGCCGGAACTGACATTAGGTGGGGAACAAGGTCCGCTAATCTACACATACTGTATTATGTGTCCGAGGTAAAAGGCAACCCAATTTATGAGTGGTGCAGGTACTCCAATTATTTGAAGCTTCACACGTTGCTTATTCCGTGACACCTCATACAATATGCCTTCCTAAAATGGAGATGTACGACGTCAACTTGTCCGGACGTACTTAATATGGCACCAAAGGTTTGAATTGCCGTAGGTAGTTGCATAACGGCAAAACCTCGCTTACTGGAACTACGCTGACACGAGCTGAATTTCTATTTAGAATGTGGATTATGTTATTTGCAACTACGTGTTCAATGAGTTTACAGCAAGAACAAATAAAGGAGACAGGACGGCAGCTCCCCACCCGAAAGCGGTGTCGGTTCTCATGAATAATAAATTTTGCGAGATAAGCTTAAGGCTCTAACTTAGTTCTTCCTTTGTGCTCCAATATAGCTAACCAAAATATGGAAGGGTGCGCGAGATACGGCAGAAAAGTGAAATAAAGGCTTTCTTTCTGTCACCTTCTTGCTTGCGTCCTATACTTCGAAAAACTTCAGCTCTCTTGTGAGTGCATGCTGAGGTTGATATGCTCGTGAGGACCGCTTTCAAACAGAGGCGTTTCTGAAGAGCACTGTTTTAAAGTATAGCGCTTTGAAGTAACATCAAAAGGATACCAGACACATACAGTTTTCTGCGTACTACTTCCAGAGCGATAAACGCCTCGTGAATGTGGTTCGTTGAGCAGCATTCAAGACACATTTCATTCACCGTAAAACACGGACTGTTACCCACTGTTTATCGCAAGCTGCCCCTCGGAGATCGGGCTGCCTCAAGAGATAATGAAGCGCTTAAGGGTTCTTGTGACAACCGTGCCATAAAATCTGGGACGGCATTCATTTTTTGTTTGTCCATTCATTTATGTTTACATTTCAAAAATGTAAAAATAAATGAATTTACACACAAAAATGTAATTTATCTTTATAGGAATGGACACAAAAGAATGGTTTACAAGTAAATGTCGCGAAAACAAAAGCAGTTATTTTTAGAGCAAAAAATAAGAAAGTTACACTTGTAAAAGAGATTTGCTTAAATAATGCTCGTTTAGATATAGTAAAAACATTTAAAACACTGGGCGTTTTATTCAATGAAAAAATGACTTGGGATGATCGTATCTATTTTATTGCCAGCAAACTGTAGCATATTATTGGTTTAATTAGCAAATATTGCGAACTACTGCCAACAAGAGCATTGCTCGCCGTATATCATTCACTTTTTAGTTCTCGCCTCAATTACAGTAACTTAGAGTGGGGACAAACGTCGCAAAAAAGCATCAATAAGCTACTCGTATTACAGAAAAATTTTCTGAGAATAATTGAAAATGTTCCTAGAACATTCCATACGCAAGAACTCTTTTTCTAAATAAAAAATACTTCCGGTAACTAAATTGTACACCTTTCGCATAAGCCACGCTCTAAAGCGAAATTATTAATCACACGTCCTTCCTTCATGAACTGTACAACATTGAAGTAAGCTATAAAGTACACAACACAAGAAACGTCGATCAGTGGCATATTAAAACATACACAACATATAAGGCTGTCAAACACTTGAAAACGTATTACCGCGTCTACTGAATGCTCTTTGTCTCAGTAACATTTACCTAAAAACCACCTTACACAGAAAGCTTTTAGATTATTTTTTTTATTTACAGACACTGCATTGAATTTGTGAAACAAATTGACTGTAGTGTACTCTTCATTGCTTTGTTTATCATTTTGTTTTCCTTACGGGAAGTACTGTCGCGATGATTTGCAACGTTGTATTGTATTGTCATTTGAAAGTGCGCCACTGATCTGTTGCCAAAGTCCACAGCTGGGTGTCCATGGCAAAGTCAAGCGGCAGTGCTCCTGCCCGATACACAGAAGCGCTGCGCTTGTGTGCTGTTTATTCTGTTCCTCCACATGTATCTGCTTTGAAGTGTGCTGTTTTATCACGGCTGCCGCTGGACAGTTGGGTGCGGTTGAAAATGAGTCCTAGAAATCGCCACCCCGCCATCGTGTTACCCTGTTGCTGCATAGATTTGCCGAAATAAAAATAACAAGAACAAGCGCCCAAACTTTCGTTGCGTTCGCAGTTGCAAACATCGGGGAAGAGTCACCTGTTACGCTTCTCACGACTTTGGAGTAGAGAAGCAAATAAATGTAGCCCGAAGGTATGATTTTTCTTTTTTTGTACCTTTACGAAGATGAAAGCGGCAGCACTTTCAGCGTATCTTCGAGCGCTTGCATCTTGTTTTGTCGACTTTTTTTTTAAATCGACTGCCGGACCACCGACTTAACTTGGAAGCAGAGTAATGTTCATCTCCTCTGTTGAAGAAAAAACCGCGCTAATCACATCCTGCACACAACATGACGTGCTCGCCAGGCACAAATTAGGTTTCGTCAGCACTCGTGTGTTTTGCGCAGTTTTGAGCAGCCAGAAGTTAAGCAACAAAAAAAACAATATCACTCACAAGCACTGCTCTTTTGAAACGTAGGCTTCATAGAAACCAGTGATTAAACACTGCGCTCAACAAAACTTCGCAGAGACATTCTCAGCAAAATAAAATAACGTCAAACGTTTCGGTGACTGTTGGCTCCCTTCATAAGTATATATATATATATATATATATATATATATATATATATTTCAAGAAATGAAAACGATCGGTCCTCCGATCGAAACGTCGAGTAAAATAAATATGTTTCCTTAAACGAAGCGCACACTTTTGGCGAAGGGAGACTGTTGGCTCCCTTCATAACTGTATATATATATATATATATATATATATATATATATATATATATATATATATATATATATATATATATATATATATACCCGCCCTCGCTGTTGCAAGGTGTTGTTCGTCACCCGTCGTTCCTCGTTATGGCTACGCTGCCGATCCTCTTCTCGCTCGGCAGCGACAAAGAGGTGTTATTGGCGGCGCCCTCGCGAACACGAGCTTGACGTGCGTCCTTTTTATTTTCAAGCCCAAAAGTTCTGCTTGTCCGGTCTTCTTGTCTGATTCATTTATATATTTTTATCTTTCTCTTGAGAGAACTAACAAATGATAACAAAAGGGCAGGTGCTCGCAATCTGCGCTAGCTCACATTTAGATTTGTTATTTTATTTCTCCACCCGCCCGCAGAGTGAGTCTTGGCTGAAGGTCCCTCTACCCGAGCACTTCGGTTCCGAGCAGCCGAACTCTGGGGAAGAGAGAGAAAAAATTGGCGGTGGCTTAGCTCTGGCTAAACCTGGAGTGACGCGACAGCTACGGCTGGTTTAGTGGAACTTGGTGGTCACGTGATAAGGCACGGCGCCGCGCCGCCGGCAGCTGCTCCACACCATGTGACAAACCATGGTGAAGGCTCGAAATGCTACCGTGATGTAGCAATCACTACAAAACAGGACATATTGCACTGCCTCACGTGGCCAATGGCCTTCGCGGTTCCGATAACGAGCAGTAGGCAGCATCGCAGTGTATTTCTCTTTTTTCAATCTCTCTGTAGCGACTGTGTCCCTCAATTTTGTCCTCCTGCTTCTTCCCTTCTTTCTCCCAAGTCTCCGCTCCATTCGTTATCTCATCTTTCTCTGTGGCTGCGTCGATCGGTGACCTTAGATAGGCTTCATTCAAGCGACGGCTCGGGGTGTGGCTTTTATAACGGCTGACACCGTAAATTCTGAATTTAATAATAATAATAATTGGTTTTGAGGGAGAGGAAATAGCGCAGTATCTGTCCGTAAATTCTTAATTTGGCATGAATGTGCTTCGTAGACGAATAAGACAGGAATTCCGTAAGCGTGAGCAGGCTTGCATCCGAGCGCTCAAGCGGTCCTCTGCAGAGCAAACGAAACAAAATTTCAAAGCAGTTACTGGTTTTCACGGTCGGTGCTGGCGCTGAAGCGAAGCAGCATAGAATTAAAGGCAACAAACGGACGCACTTCCCTGAAAACAGCACTTGCGCGTTATGGTTTGTTCCAAATCACGCCACTCCGACTCTCTGATAAGGTCTGCTCACGAGTGTACTACATACAAGGCTCGAGTGAAGTGATGGACGCACGTAAACGGTAGTTGGTTCTGCTAGCTGAATTGAAATTCAAGCACAAGCGAAACCATCGCAAAACGCTTTAGCGGCTCCGTGCTTTACGCCGACTAATACAAAGTGTTAAGCTAAAACTAGGCGCTAACCTTTAGTTCACGAAAATTGCCAACAGCCGCTTTTGCTTCAGCCAGGCGTACAGCTGCATTCAGACGTCCGCATCGCTACACCTTAGTTCGGGTGGCAAGTTTAGCAACTTCGTCTGCCTCACTCATGATAGTAGAAGAACTGGGCTGATGTATTGTGCCGTGCTTTTCCGTTCCGGGAGAGTTTTGCAACCTCCGCCTCAAGGCACCGAACCCTGAACTGCGCCTTCGTCTTCCACGTAACTTAGCACGTCGCGAAGCAACATTGTTATGCCGTTTATGGATCGGCGTTGCTTTTACCAACCACTATGCTTTCCGGATGGGGATGGCCGACAGCCCTGCCTGTGAGAGCTATGGTTGTGAAGAGACCATCGCTCATCTTCTCTGTGAGTGTCCTGCGTTTGCCAGTGCAAGACATACACTGTGTTGTGCCCTGGATCGCCTCGATCTTCGCCCATTAACAGAGCAAAAGATCCTCGGTCCGTGGCCACAGCAGTCGACTGCCCTCAAGGCATACAGGGCACTCTTTGCCTACTTGAGAACGACTGTATTGAGTGGAAAATTGTGACAGCGTTGTGCGTGTGTGTGTTATGCCTTTTTCCCTTCTCTCTTCCTCCTTTTAGTCCCCTAATCCCTCTTCCCCAGTGCAGGGTAGCCAACCGGAACCCCTTTCTGGTCAACATCCCTGCCTTTCCCTCCTCCTCTTTATCTATCTATTTTCCGTTACACTTATTTAGCCGGCAATATCCGGTTAAACATCGTTTCGACACCCCAGCGAAAGCCTATTGACGATCACTTAAGGGCTACTCTGAAAATTTCTTGTGGCGCAACGATTACCGCAGTTTTAGGATGCCGTTGCAGAGTGAGATGGCACTCTCTTTCTCGCCTCTACTCGAATGTACATAGTGTTATTTGATGCCCCGAGAGTATTCGAGTGCAACGTTTCGCCATGCGATGCCTTTACTTTTGGAGTCCCTGGTTAATCTGGCGGAAAGCTATCTTTACATTTAGCATAGAGTTACGCAGTGGTCTCCCGCACTGTTTCATCTAATCTGAAAGCACGCGCTGTGATTTGATGCATGGAACGTTTCTTAGTCCAGCGTTCCTAAAGTGGAAGCGTTTAGGAGCTACCTTCAGCTATATAAGATGGCTGAGGTGGATTCCCTACCGCAGGGCGACTGCACCGACATAGGTTTTTAGCAACAAAGTTGCTTGCAGAATGTTTTACTTAAGAAAACATAGGAAAAGTTTTGTACATGGGTAACCCTGCCTCATGTTTTTATTCTTTAGTAAAAGGTGCAAGTCCACGGTGTGTTGCATCTCATGCATTTCACTTGTTTTTTCAAGAAAATTTGGTTGAGGTCGAAATAGAGAGTCTGGATAAAAGTGGCAGGTTTTTTGCTTTTTGTCCAAGCATTTTTTGCACGCTAACATATTGGTGGTCTTATATACACGTATTGTTGTGTAAGCGTCGCCCAACATTTGTACATGCCCAGCCATACGCACACCCTTTCGTCCAGGGCCTCCCACGAATCCTCCCAAGAGCTAAAATAAGCGCTGCTGAATAATGCGCCTAGTAAGAGCCTTTTTACCATAACGCTTCCGCAGGCTGAAAAATGAACAATAGTGTTTCAAAGCAAGAAGCAAATCATGCAAAACAGTGAAAAGAAAGGAGTAGTTTCTATCATGCTATCTTATTCGCATCAGCGTCCTTTCTGACGTTGAAACTTGCTTTTCGCGTCTTTTGTTTTTTTTTTCTTTCTGGCGGCCTTTTCCACAAGCCCCAGACTAAAAGAGCCATCTTCGCAACCGTAGAAATCACAGACTTCTGCATATTTTTACCCATTTCAAGCACGAGAAAGAACCTCTATGACCGCAAACTCAAAGGCTTGCAACCGGTGTCACAGGAGTAGTATGGGCTGCATTCCGGTCTTTCAAAGCCTTTGAAAATTTTATTTATTCTTTTTGATGGAAGAGTGCCGCTGCGTTGAAAAGCAAAATAGTGCATGATTATATCTTACCTTCATCTATAATCTGTGTACTTGTTCATGTTTTTATTCATCATCTGTTGAAATTTTTTCCTAGCAACTCATCACTGATTTTTATTGCAAGCAGGGCTTTACGGGCAATGGCTACCCGGATAACAAACGCTGTTTTTAGAATAATTGATAAACATTTCGTTTTGCGTGTTTAAACCTGGGTAGAACGAACTTGTAGTGGCGAGGATATCTTTCTCTTAAAAGCAGTGTTTAGCGATCTATCCAGATATGAACTTAGCTACAAACGCAAACATTGGTCACCTACACATTACTGTGGAAGCGCCCGAAACATTCAGTGCCACACTAACACGTTCGATATTGAAGTTATGACTTTCTAAATCAATTTCAGCGCTCTCATTTTTAATGCATACCGCAGGAAAAAAGCTGTAACAATTTATTTCCTTCACTCAAAATTTCATCCGCAGAGGCGCTGTTTCTCTCTCTCTCTCTTTTTCTCTCTGTTCAAAATGCAAGTGCTAAGTACAGGACATGCTATGCGGTCGTCGTTCGGTGCGTTAGAAGTTATTAAACAGCTTTATATTTTTGTACTTTTCGGTGCGATATCTTAAGAGCTTCGGCGAAAAAAAATGCGTTGTCTGTGAGATATTGTTCAGGGCAGGGAGTGACATCACCAGACCGGACTGGTAGCTGAGTCGCCATGTAGGCGATGCTTTAGCTATCGGGCAAACTAATCGGGTAAGCCCTCCTCAGTAACCAGATTATAGCGTATTGGTTCGCCAATTGTTCATGTACAGAGAACACGCGGTGTGTTTACGTCGGGCGCGAAAAAGCAGACCTTGCTGCCGAACGCAGCTTTCAGCGCGGTGCAAGTAATTTGGAAACACGCATTCGCTGCTGCCTTTGCTTTCTCGCATTCTTTACAAAGGCGCGAGAATCCACTGCTTTGCGGCGAGTGAGAGCGCGGTCGCTGTTCTGCGTTTCAGCGCACGGAAGAAACGTGTGAGCGAAGCCGGGTGCTCTCGGCAACCGAAATTAATTTCTGGTGGAAATATCCAGCAAGCATGCGTCCTTGGTAGCTATAGAAAGCGTTCTACTCTACGAAATCGCGCTGTGCTGAGCGTTTCAGGCTTCTTTCATATCGCGCTTGAGCTTTTTTTTAGCCATTTTTCTTCCATGAAGCTGCTTGAAAAAGAATGGGCTGGCAGAACCGAGCGGTCATATCCGTGCTAACATTGGAGGACACTACTGCATGAGGGAATGTATTTAAAGTACTGTGATTCTGATTCCGTTCTACCCTCGCTTGGTTTGTGGCAACTGCGTTCTAGTTCTCAAGGCAATCGGGTCTTATTTTTGATAGCGTGATCTCTTTCTAGAGCGAAGCCTAGAGACAGTCGCAGCCTAGAGGCACTGCTCGTAGAACGGAGCCAACCAATGAGAAGCACGTGTTATGTCACACGCTCCTTCCGAGCTGTAGCTCCTGAATAATATAATAATAATAATAATAATAATAATAATAATAATAATAATAATAATAATAATAATAATAATAATAATAATAATAATAATAATAATAATAATAATAATAATATAACAACAACAATAATATAATAATAATAATAATAATAATAATATAATAATAATAATAATAATAATAATAATAATAATAATAATAATAATAATAATAATAATTCATTTAAATTTCATAAATGCCCTCCCGAAGTTTTGCGAATTTTCACAAATCACTTGATTTTCTGATGTCCACCGTTCATTTCCGTGAGTCGTGATTGAAAAAAGACTTCCCACGTTGATAAGACATGTACGGACAGTGTTTGTTTCATGAACTCTAAAGAGTCGGAAGGTGTTCAGGCACGCAGTCAAAACCAGCAATTACTTTATCATGAAAGTGCCGTCCCGTTTGTTTATCTACAATTTAGTTATTTAGGACTCTATTGTACATCTGAAATGCCTTTACTAGGGTTATTACGTGAGAGAATTTACCAGAAGCATCGTGTTTGAATGACACTTGTTTAGGGGATTATATTTTCGATGGCGTTGTTAGAATCTACGGTGCTGATGAGGAGAGCGGCGTCGTTAGGGAAGGCGCTCGAGTCCAGTGCTGTCTGTACAGTGAAAGAATGCAAGTCCGTAGGGGTGCGTGCGCGGGGAGGATAACCGGCTTTAACGTGGCTGGCGCGCAAGGAAACGTGATGAAATAATTTTAGAACTTCTAGACATGAGTGATATAATTTCTAAAGGAGAAAATATGCATTAATCTTCAGTGTTGTCATTAAGTATGTCTGCAAACATCTGTTGTTATCTCAAGGCATCCTAAAAGAACATTTTACTGTCTCGGCCCTCATACTCTCTTCGAACACGATGAATGCGGGCCGCATAAACATAAGGGAATGAACTATTTCATTTAAGGAGAGAATAGTTCTTTTTTAATGCACGCTCTAAAAAAGCAGGCCTTCACTCCTCTTCAGCCCATAGCCATTTTTAGTTTGTTTAATGGTTATTGTCACTGCAGATGCTGATGCTGCTAAAGCCGTTGCAGTGTTCTTACCGTGAGAATTCAGGACAAAAATCCTCTTCAATGTTAAGATATGCTCTTTATGATAAACAAGAAGAAAAAGAACGCGAACAAATGGTCACACTCTCTTATCCTTGCAAATTACGCTGTCAACGAGGCGCTAAAAAGCGACCAAACATAATCGAAGCACTCAACTAATGCAGTAACTAGGAACTTCGCGCGAATTACGTACAAGATGTCCACGATTTACAGCTTCGAAAAAACTCTAGCGTACAGGAAAGATGATTGCGCAGTAGCGCTCTCCTCTCGCAATTTTTAGGAGCTCGCGACATTGCATACTCACTTAATTTTTTCCCACAGGTTCCTCCTACTTTATATTCAACATGCTCAACCTTGGTTGTGGGTCCTTGGTTGGTTCTGCCTCACAAAACGACAAGAAGCGCTCATGTTGAGTTCCCATTAAAATCCTTGCCCTGCCATATCGCTTCTACTTTTGTTACAGCTGCATATGCCTCAGTGTTCTTCATTGAGAGCTTGCACCGCGCTCACTCGCTCCACAAGAGAAAACGTGCACAGAGCTCCAGGATGTCTACAAGATGTCTATGAAATATTGTGCGAAAGCAGTTATTTGCAGATGGGCACCCTGCCACGCACCCGAAAGGGCGATTCAGGTGTCCACTGACCCAGGGAGCCAGTTATGTGCGTCCAATTTTTTTTTTCATGGTAAATGCTAATTTATAATTTACCCAATCTACGCCTGCGCCCTATGCTCCAGTGCCGCGTTTCTGAAGCAATGTTGTCAACGCCAACACGTATTGCTCTAGTGCGGTGTTTCTGCCAACACGTTGTCCGCGCCAGCTCATACAGCGCACATCTCTCTGGCACTACCGCCAGAAAGCTCAAAGCGAGAATATTACACGATGCGCAATGCTGACTGCGAGAGTGCAGTTTAACACGAGCTATTCGGCTCCGGCGATAGCCTTGTGCTTCCGCTCAGTGGCCAGAGAAGGCCAAGTTGTTCTGATTACGCCGCCTCGGGTTCGAATGCCAGTCGCGGATATTTATTTGATTTATTTTTATTCATTGCTTTCATTATGCACAAACCCACAAACAGCGCAGGATCTTGCTCGGGATTTTCCCATCGGAATAATGCTTTCGCACAAATATACAATTGCTTTTACTTGTTTAATTTGTTGCATGCAACTGGCACGACACTGAAGCTGTACGCCCATTTCTCGAAAAACAAGTAATGTCAAGGAACTGGAATTGAAGTTGAGTCTGAAAAACGTGCAAATAGTGCGTGAGGCATCAGATATTCTGATCGCACGCTTTCCATTTCCAGTCACGTCCCACCGCGAACGCATAATTCTGCGCAGGTAAATCAAAAACGGCAAGTCGCGCAATGCTTGAATTTTTTTTTGCACTTACACCAGCACTTTCCCCGCGTGAAAATAAATTGAGGTGCTCATCGTATTTATGCTGAATTTGGTCGCCGTCTTGCTTTTGATGTCGAAACCGATATTAAAGGCGCATGTCCCTTCTTTTTGTATCTCGTATCCTCGCCGGACTTTAAATAATAATTCACTCTTCATATGAGATCGCAGGGGCTGGCAGAGCGCACAATCATAATACCCATAAAACTGCACCCGCCGCGGTGGCTCACTAGTTACGGCGCTCGGGTGCTGGCCCGAAAGACGCGGGTTCGATCCCGGCCGCGGCGATGGAATTTCTATGAAGGCGAAACTCTAGAGGCCCGTGTACTGTGTGATGTCAGTGCACGTTAAAGAACCCCATGTGGTCGAAATTTCCGGACCCCTTAACTACGGCGTCCCTCGTAGCCTGAGTCGCTTTGGGACGTTAAACCTTAATAAACCAAACCAACCATAAAACTGCAATCCATAATATCCGCCACTTTAAGGGATACTATGCAGCGTTTCCAGCTGACATGAATGTTTTCGCAACAGCTCTTAAAATCAATAAGTTCTCGAGTTAAGAATAAGATAGAAGCAGCTCCCTGACAGGAAAGTGCCGAAAGCAGCGCTTAATAATTTTGACGTAAACTTCTTTTGAAAGCGCGGCGCGATAGCATGTGCATGAAGCTTGTGTATGAAGCGTGCAGGGAACCAGTAATAATAATAATAAGAATAATTGGTTTTTGGGGAAAGGAAATGGCGCAGTATCTGTCTCATATGTTGGAAGTGGAAGTGGTTTTATTAAAAATATTTGTAAAAAGAAGGAAAAGATTTGGACAACTAAACCGCCCGTAAGGGAAGGGATAAAGGAGGGAGTGAAAGAAGAAAGGAAGAAAGAGGTGCTGTAGTGGAGGGCTCCGGAATAATTTCGACCACCTGGAGATCTTTGACGTGCACTGACTGACATCGAAAAGCACACGGGCGTCTTAGCGTTTCGCCTCCATAAACCCATTTCCTGTTTTTAATGTATAAAAGTCGACAAAGAACAAAACACTGAAAAGTGAAAGAAGGATCAAATATGGGGTGCGAAAAAACTTTTTTGCTTAGTAAAATCTTGGTTTCATTACATTGCATTTCATAATAACGCATGCATGCGCGACAGCTTATTCATGCACACATAGCAGTATGGTTGCTAAATGAAACGTAGTAATATGAAACCATTTAACAAGCCCGAAGCTCTAGTGACAGGAACAGGGGATCAATGCGAGACAAAATATTTCAGAAAATCTCAATAGGCAAAAACCTCGAATACATCAGCGTGCGCTGTTCAGATAAATTGATTGATCTTACGCTAATATGATGGAAAATTTAAAGCAACGACACATATATCAGGCAGCTGTTTACCACATTCAAGAAAAACAAATTTATTTTTCTGTACGGCACGAAATGATGACTTTGGCCTTTAAACGCCTGCGTTTTTCTTTCTTTTTTTCTTTGCAGCGATAACATGTTCTTTTGCGTAACTTAAAATTTGTTCCGTCGGCCAATTAAAATTTTTCGTTGCGAAAGCGCGCTTGTCCTACGGAAATCGTTGTGTTGTGCACTTGTCTATCTTCGTTGAATTCTTTCAAAATGACAGCACTGCGATCGTTAAGAATCCTGTCTATGGCAAATGCAGTCGCAAACAGACCGTAGACTATGTTTTGTACCATTGTCCCTAGTACTGCCCTCCAGTGTCACTACCCACGTCAAGATGACCGAATAATGGCTGACTGAGGGATTCTTCAACATACCGACCAGAACATCAGCTCACAAGTCTATGGAAACACTCCTGTGGTTTCGTAAAATGGCTAGCCTACCCGAATGTCTCTGAGAGAGGGATGCGGTTGCTTGGGTAGTTGCGAGTCACGCGTACCCTTCACCTAACTACACCAATCCACTGCAGTGCAACCAACTACTCAAGAGACGTTTAGGCTATGTGGCAAAGCCTGTAATGCAGGCGTACAAAATTTTTAAAAACATTGCTGACACGGGGCGAACCCACCTTACCAAGGTGCCTGTGGCTCCGTTGAAAACTTGGCCACGGCCAAAGCTCTCCTCGCCAACCTCTGACCAAATGCAATCACCTTAGACTTCTATTTGTCGTTTTTTTTTTGCAGCTGTCACATATTTCTCAATGTGCAGAATAACTTGCACAGTGTGCTTTCGACTCGCGACAACGGTTATCCTACAGACGCCACAGAACGCACGCAAATCGCCACCGAATTCGGCCATTTGCGAGCTGCTGAGAATCCGCACTTATTGCCATTTTTCACGGACATCGCGCATTGTGCAAACACCGTTGAAAACTTGCTAGAGCTTTCTGCGTTTCTCGCTGATAGGCTATTTTGCCGAGAGGAGCCTTAGAACTCGCTTAGAGCGCCATTGAAGCGCGCGTACCATTTGGGTACGCCAATGAAGATGCCTCGGTTTGAGCGCAGCGCGGTTCCTCTATGCGGTGCAATAGACAGCTAGTTGCTTGTTTGAGTCCGTGTACACTATGTCCTTCAGTCCTTCATTTACTTTTCGTCCCATTAATCCCCAACTTGTTCAGTGTAATGTAAAAAGCAAGTTTTTACCGGGTCTGTTCACTGTGCCTTTTTATCCTTTCGCTCTTTCTCTTCCTGCGCAAGTCAGAGGTACGTATTTGCCAAAGGTTACCAGGCTGTCTGGTCTGCTTCTCAGTTGCATAGCGGAACACTTATCGCACCTAGCAAGGTTTAAATCACTGAGAGGTGAGGAGAACCCTTTTTCTTACCTTCCAAATACCTTTTGCTTTTAGACAAGCCCTGGGTGCTCCACTATATGAGGGAGAAGCAAGCCATGCAGCCTGGTTACTTTTGGCAAAAGCTGTACATCAAGAAACCAGCCCTTAGAACTGCGCGCCAATCAAACTCCCTTTCCACCTTCCAAGGCGCGGCAAAATATGTAAAATGTATTTCAGAATAAAAATAAGCAGACTAATCATTTATCATTATTCAGAGTAATCAAACGCTATCTCGTAGGATGCTGACGTCGTTGCATTGCCACGCGCATCCGACCTTCTTAGCAGCGCTCGCTGTTAGCTGAACTTTGGGCGATTTCGTGTCACTGGAAACCATTTGCTTTTCTTTTTACGTCAAAGTCAAGCGGCGCGTTGGGCGCGGGGAATGCGTGGTGTCTGGCTCGGGAGCGCCACCACTCAGTCACTCGCTGACATGAAAGAGACGATGGATCGCCGGAAGCTGTACTCGGGACAACTTCGCGAGCGTGGCCTTCAACGCGAGTGCTCGAAAATATGAAGATTGGAAGCTGCACGCCTGTGAAGCGGAAGAAAAGGATCAAAGAAGGGAGGATCGAGAGAGGTCCGAATTACTGCTATGAAAGAAACAAGCATTTCTTTTCGTATTTTAGTACGACAGCTAAAGATTTTAAGGCATGTCCCAAGCTTTTGCATCTTTATATCGACGCATGGCTCTTAGCTCGCATTAAGCCCTGGTACACGTTTGATTGCCATATCGAGGATATCAAACTGTAATAAAACTTCATTCGCCGCATAGTGGTTCAATGCATAGAGAAGCAATGATTTGTTTTTATATAACATGTCATAGTTAAGTCTAATAAAAAAATAGTAGGACACCGAAAGCAAGGCATCGCTTACGTCTCCTCTCAGCAGCAGGGAAATGAGGAGCTTGTTATTACATACGTATTAAGGAAGACAAGAATCCTGCCCCTTGGTTTCTATGAACGTTGGTGGCTTTAATTTTTATATCACGTCAGCGTTTCCAGCATCCGCACATTACTCTCAAACTTTCTGCACAAAAACCAATCACCTATTGACAAGCAACAAAAATATCACTGCCTAGCGTCTGATATGTGATGCCTCGGAAGAGGTGGGCTCATATGCTACAGCTAGCTAACATCAAGCCACAGCCAAGCGTGAAATACTTTCCGTGTTATTAGCAAAAAAAGAGAGAACCCGGTGGAACAAATGATGAAAGTAAGCGCAAGCGTCTCCCATGTCGTCGGCGCTTAAGAGCACACTTCTGAAAATCACTTTTACGACGTGGACAGCTTTCTGGCAGTGTAGACAGCTTTCTGGCAGCTTTGCAAGGGCACGCAGTGCCCTTGCAAAGCTGCAGTGCGAGGCGAAGTTAAAGACGTGATGCTGCATCGCCACCGTGCCGCGCGAATTAAAATGAAACGGTGTGTGGCGATCTCTCGATGTGCGACTGGTGCCCTCCATTATAGTGTAATGAGGTGTGCGTTGAATTCCACGCGGCTGCAAGACGGGTCAATTTTTCGCGTAATGAACGCACACGGCTTAAATTGCGCTCGCGATCTACAACGCGCCCTTCATAAAGATGCAATATTGCAGGGCTTATAAACGCAGGCACGATATGGCTTCTTGCATCCACCGTTCCATGGGCTCGTCTTCCTAAGCCAGTCAAAGAAGGCAAAGTCGATGCCGTGGAGGAAGCGAAGGCACGACGCTATGAAGAGGGTGATGCATCGGGTTACCTCCGCTTAATTTTTCTATCTCTTCTCTTTCTCGCGAAACAGATCGCCGAAGCATTCGGACGTTTCATGATTCAGATTAATGTGGCCAGTTTGGTTTAATTTCCTTGGTCAAGATTTATCATTTTACTTTTAGTCTTGATTCTTGCTCATACGCGAAACATCTTTGCGGTTTTCGTAAGGACCCGAGAGACGCGTGCGTTAAAGAGAAGCCCCCAATACCTCCGGACTTAAAGTTACTTTTCGTTTCCTTTTCTTTTTCTTTGGCAGGAGCGCGATGTCCTGCAACTTCGCTCAGACACTTTCTTGAATCTAGGTCGGAACCCATAAGCGAGCGTAAAGTTCTGATGCAAAAGGCAAAAAAGAGGTACAAGAAAATCCAACGTAAGCTGTTCGCTTGTTTTCAAGACAGCGTCATTTATCTTAAGTAATCCCTACTGAAGAGCAGAAGAAAAGAACAGCAATATAAAAATAAGCACAACCAATCTCATAGAGATTTAGTACCAAGCCTGAAGATCAACCCTTCTTGCTCTTTATTCACCCCTTCAAAAAAACAAGCGAGAGTGTTCAGGATTTCTTCTTCTTGGAGCAGGTTGTTTTCTTTTGTTTGGACTGCCTAGAGGTCCATGAAACCCCAATCTGATGGCTTTTCGACACTCTGCAGTACATATACTTCAAGCAGATTTCTATTATATTATATCTTTTTCCTATTCTATCCTATTTTTTTAGCTGTCTTTCGTAACCGCAAAAATACCTAGCAGATGTCACGTGAAATACATCAGGACAACGGCATTAACTTCATATAAACTGCATTTGACTGAAAGCTAAAAGGCATACAAATACATTGAAGGCATATAAAATGACAGCTTCACGGCAAAACAATATTACTTTTATGTCTTTTAAGTCCAGGTTTACTGTAACGTCACTGGTGCTGTTTTCTGTTTTCAGATAGAAATCTCTAGCGATTTCTCTATTGTAGGCAAACGAACCATTTTTTACGCGCGCTCAGGCCTTCAATAATCATAGGCCCAGACGAACCGCCGGGATTACCTGTGAATCAGAGCACACACTATTTGAATTTGCGTGTAAACCACGTGAGAAAACAATGTGATTAAATATAGACAGCTATTACGCCTAATAGATTTGTTGGAGCGAGTGGTGGTGCAGGCACGCAGCGTCAGGGACTCAAGTAGTGCGGAGAAATCAGATGAGTGTGTTTTATTCTCGTTGCTTTCATTTCATTTCATTTCATTTCATTTCTAATAAGCTCGCAATTTCGACGGTGAAAACCAATGCTATTCCCGAAAATTACATTCCAGATAATGCAGAATAGGAGATCAAAAGCCAAATATTTACGCCGTCTTATAAAATGCAGCTAGCATCAGCCACGTTTCATGACGCTTTATAAAAAAGAGCGAGGAAAAATACATAGAGCAAAACGCAATTATTTGTTTCCTAGCGCCCGTAAGTATTAAATGTGCAATTATTTCATTTGATATTTACTTGGTATGATTAACCATATACCACCACTACAACTTAGCCTAGCGTTTACCAGATTGGCTTCTTCCGCGCAGATGAAAAAAATTGTGAAGTGAACCTTGGTCAATAATAAAGCGATCGAAAAAGGACGAAATTTTTGTCCTAGGGTCAATCGAACTGTCGTCCTAGGGTAACAAAATTCTTACGTTTTTGCAAGTTGCTAATAGTCTTACGGAAAGTTTCTTGTCGTGCCTGCTACTTTATCTCTATTAGTACTTCTATTAGTTACTGCCATTGCCGTGACTTTCATAGAAGAAATCTTGTCTCATGCCCGTGCAAGTGCTAAATCCCGTCCACCCAAGCACCAGATTCCCTTTACTCATGTCTTTTATCCCTACCGCACTAACCTTGCCCTCATTTGCGGTTGCTAACATATGTGTGAACAGATTATTTCCCTCTGCCTCACGGTACTCTCAACTGCTTAGTTTCCAGGAACGTACGCTTGCGTTTGCAACGAGGCCTACAACTTTCAAACAACACAACGGGCACCAGAAAGAATAGTGAAGTGATCAGATAGGTGAGAATTAGGTATTGTTCTCGAGCTGGCGTGCCCGTTGCCATCAGGAATGCAGTGCCGAGCCGCCCAACAAAGCCAGAGGCTGAACGCGGCCGCCCGCAAAGTACAGCGTCGACGCGCCGCGTTGCGAGTAATTTCGCGGTTTCGTGCCTGCGCTTAAAAGCGTTAGGGGGAAGTGCAAGCAACAATAAGCCATTCCCTCCTGTCGTGGCGGTTATGAGCGCAAATAGCATGAAACCAAGCTTTGCGTTTCATGGTTTGGTATGCGGGCCTTACTGTGATGACTTTCAGGAGTTTAACGCTGTTAAGTTCACGTAGAGATGATCACGCCTAGTGCGTACACTTATGCGGAATTTTAAAAGCAGTGGCTCTTACTTGCAGTTATTTCTCTAGTTAGCATAAATATTCCAACGTTATTCTCTGCTTTTGTGGCTCTTTTTGGTGGTTCCAGGTCCCCAGGACCGTCGGTGGCCCCTTCGTCAGCGGTCGTGGCCGATCACTGTTATCTTCCATCAAGAAAATTCGCAAGCACCCGTTAAGCGGAAGGGTGCGGTTTTTGTTTGAGAAGAAGGCGACCGGTTCTAGTCTTTATGTGTGATCTCGAGAAGATTACCCGCCTTGCCAAGGCGATGTGCTCTTTCTGTCTGAAGAGTGCAGCAAATTCATTTCACGGTGTAGTTATACAGAGGCAAGTGGTTTCTTTCCCAGAAGTATGCTGTTTTATTTTTCACGTCCTGCACCTACGAACACTTGCACATCTTGCTGCCTATTTTGAATTTGTGGTGCATTACCTTACGTTTTTTATTACAAATTGGAGCAAACATTCGACGTGCGTTGTTTATACTCCTCGTGCGGAATGCAAATGAGCCGTATTACGGCTTCAAGTGCACAGGAAGTGCCCTCCTCGGCATCCTTAACGGCAACAGCTGCATATTCCAATCATCCAATCGCCACGTTACGTCATGCGAGTATGTTTTTGCAGGCTAGTTGGTGCCTAAGCATTCTGGGTTTTTTGCGCAAAAGACACGACACAAAAGAAACGAGGTTTCGTTTCTTTTGTGTTGTGTATTTTGCGCAAAAAACCCAGAACGTTACGTCATGTGTCCGAACGTTGATGTTGACGAATGTTGACTGGAAGAAGAGCGGTTTATGGCGATGTCACTTCAAAGCCGCGAAATCAGTCAAGGACAACGAGCGCATAGGAAACCTTACGGCACGGCTAGCCCAATTTAATTGAGCTTACACGCATTGAAAAAGTGCGGCGACCACAGTTATGAACCGCCCTACGGTACGCCCATCCTGCAATGCTTTTCATGCTGGCGCATGCTTTAGAGGACGATATAGACCGTGATTTTTCTTATCTCTTTCGGCCGTTAATTTTCTCAGCTTTTTGATGTTCACAGTACAGTGCAAATTGTGCAGGTGAAGCTTTAGTGGTCGGTAATCTGATCATTACTTTTTATTATTGATCAGTGAATCTCTCTTCCTTCCTTCATCTTTTTTTCGTTTCACTTCATTCTCAGAGTTTTCCCTTTATAAGCATAGATGGCTTCAAACTAGTGACATTTTTAATTATGAAATTTGCGACATGTTCAAGTTAGAGTAACGTCATTATTCATTCACGTTACCTGGGACTCTGGATGGTGGTCCTAATGCGCGAGCGCTGAATGATATGTAGTTCAAACACTCACATGTCACACCTCTTTCCTCATTGTGCACAAGCTCTCAGAGTACGCAACTTCGATCTGAATGTGTTTCATGAGTCATTCGAGAACTAAGTTTTTTAAGCACGTTAAGGACAAAGAGATACCCAGAGCTGCCCATCGTTATCTCATGGACAACATTGTTTTGTGAATGCTGATAAAAAGGGAAATGTATGTCTTCCACATGTCTCGCATTTGACAAATGCCTCAAGAATTAAGCATTTCTAGTCTTCTGGCTCCTTAGGAAGTAAAGTATTATGTCCTGTATGTCAGAAGAAAAATTGTGGTTACATATTCCGGAAGCAGGAAGAGACGTCTCAACTCCTGGCAAAGTTGAGGGGCAACGACAACAGAAGGCTTAACGAACCAGCAGACAGACGCTGGTCTCTTTAGCGATCCCGTTCGTTACGCCGGATTCTCGTGGAACGAATTAGCTCGTCTAAGTGCACGATATACAGACATCGTAAGAATCATTGGCAACGGCGTTCTAAGCGTGGGAGCCAGACGTCTTCAGTAAGCGAGCACATTAAAGCATTTTGCAGTCACAATGATTGCACATGGCTTTCAAGCCCTTTTTCGAGAGAACATTTCCCTTAGTTTTGTGGTTTGAAATAGCTGGTAGTGGTACCTAAACAAGTTTTGCCATTTCATCGGTCGCCATAATATCTGAGCTTGTAGTAGCGATTTCGTAGTAACTTTGAAATAGAATAAAGGAGCTCCTGCTCCTGACCCCGACGTGTCTCCTCCCGGAGCTATAAACGCGAACAATTTAATCTGTACGCATCATTCGAGTCCGTGATGATGCATGAGATCTTCACAAATCATTGAAAATTGATCGCACAGATTATATTGGCTTTGATGAAGGGATTTTCTTCCAGTGTTGGCAGTAAACCATGAAAAACTGCTCGTGGGGCTCCTCTGAAAAGTACTTAATTCTGCCGTGGCCGTAAGTTAGAGAACGATTTACAGTACTTCGAAAATAAGTTTCACGGTGAAAAAAAATCAAAGCTGCTTTGAAGGACTACACCACGTAAACACCTACCCCCATTTCCATCAGAATGAGGCGTACGCAAGGTTAAAGGAAGCCTTGGCTTAGGAGCAGAAAAGTGAAAGGCGTTTTGCCTGTCCCATGAGGGTTTTTTTTTATCTAACTTCATGATAATGAAATGCGCTGCTTCAAACCCGCCTCGGATGATTTCATTGTGGTGCGTTCCTCGCTATCAGAACGAACAGAATGAACAAAAAGTAACACTCAAAGAAACAACGCTTCCTGTACAGAGGGTTGTCGATAAACCAAACATTAGAATCTCGCTGGTCTCGTGTTCAGGTTAGAAAGAGAGAAAAAGAGACAAAATAAAAGAAAGGCATCGCCTGGTTCGGTACCTTACTCTACAAAATAAGCACTTCCGAGTTATCGAAAGGCAGCAAAAAATGCGCCTTCTCGGACATAAGCGTGTTTAAACTACTTTTTGTAGTTTTAGTTTTATTAAGGAAGGAGAGAGGAAGGAGTATTGCTTCTCGGACTTTTGTTCTGATTTCTTTTTTATCTTCAGCGGAGAGTACCCAATATATATGACGATGTTATGAGTTCAAGAAATTAGCCAACGTTATACTTTATTCTCAGATTTCTCCCACCAAATTGAAAGCTTACAACTGCTATGAAACTGAGCTATATTCAAAAAAAAACAATGAGGCCCAGAATAAAGTGTTCTCTGGCTTAGCACGAAACTGCTAAAAAATATAGCCTTGAGTCCGGATATTGTACAATGTATTCTTAAAGAAAACGGGATCCCTGGTCTTCAGAAAAAATACGCGCAGGGATCGTTAGGGTAAGAGGGCGAGACTTCAATAAAATGAAAAGCGGAACAACACAAACAGCAAGAAAAAAAATCTCAGTGGTGCGCTAATTAATCGATATAGGAAGGGGGGAAAGCGAGCCTGAACAACGATTATAAAAGCAGCTTCGTGCTCATATGCCACAGAAAAAAACAACAACATAAAAGAGCCTTTGTGTGAATTTTTGCGGCAACAATAGAAGAGAAAATAAACTACAAAAGTTAACCTGATGCATCGTACTCTTCAAAATTCTCTTCAAAGCTCGCTTCACGCTCCTGCCTTGGTCATCAGCATTTCCATGTTTCAGGAAGGTGAGCCCAAGGGAATATGGCTGAAAGAAACCGCTGCATGTCTGTGATAATAAGCCCGGTATTACCGCCTCTTCATGAAGGACGCATCGTTGCTCACGACCGTAATTTAAACCGCCTGGTTTCATTACAGAAAAAAAAACCCTGACTTCTTGCAGCCGCCCGGCATTCTTCGGGGCCTCCTTATTACGATATAATTAAGGGCGCCAGTCCCAAGAGAACTAGCACAACACACCGCGCACGAAGCTTTGAAACGCGCGACTCGGCTTTGACGCCGCGCTCCGGCACAGCAGTGGGGCGCCGCTTGCACTTACCACGCTGTGGGAAAGGTGCCGGTGTCATAAAAGCGCTCTCATATGCGCACGCTTTGCTTAAGCATTGCGGAAATGAGAAACGTGCCAGTTTGCTTCTTTCTGTGTTTATTCAGCCTTTCCTGCTTTTGTGTTCGCGACGCGAAAAATATTTCATGGATATGCGCTGGACTATGCGGTGCGCTGCTTTCAGGGTTTGCCACAAGCGCTCGGGTTCCAAAACGCCAGTGTTAGGGCAACCTTGAGTAGAGAAACGTTATTTTTGTTTAAAGAATGAGCGGTTGTTTATTCAGGCAAAAAAAACAAGAAATCTCTGTGTAAGAGGCTGACACAAATGTACGAGTGCGTGACTAAGTCTCAATCTCTTTTCTCAATAAATTTATCGTGCTACTCAACAGACGATTTCAAACTAACTTATTGTGCAGAGCGAGTTTGATGCTGGTGCGTGGTTGCAACAAAAAATTGAGCCCGTCATTACATCGCGCTTTGCGAAATGTGTTACATTGTTTTCTTGCCTGATAATAATATATTATTTAATAAAAATGCACATTTACTACACCGTATTGTGTAATCAAGGCGTGGCCAGTGATTTTTATTTCAGAAATTGCTTTCACAGGTAACAACCGCAGCAGCATGAGGGATCCGGGGCAGCTTATGCAGCATGATTCTGCGCTATTAAACAGTGATATAAGGGAGTACTGCTTCCTTGAACGAATTCAGCTATGACTTAAAAAAAAAGACGCGTTAACAATTATGAATATTTTCCTGAGAGGAGGAGGCAATAGAAACGTTCTCAAGTTCGGCACTGAATTGCTTAAATAGGCGGCCTCTCTCTGATTGTCGTCAAAATGCGCATAGCATGAAACACGTTTTTCTGCCACCATGGTAAGAAATTCTTGCCAATAAAGAGTTGGTAAAGCTCAGTGAGCGTTAAAGCAAGCATATATGTCCCTTTTTGCACACACATATACGAACTGAGGGCCCCCGGGGCGGCTCAGTGGTTATGTTGGTCAGCTTCTGACCTGAAAGACGCGGGTTCGACTCCGGTCGCGTTTGCCACATGTCGATGGAGGCGAAATGATAGAGGCCCGTGTGCAGTGCGAAGTCAGTGCATGTTAAAGAACCCCAGGTAGTAGAAATTATCCGCAGCCATCCACTGCAGCGTTCCCCAAGCGACCCACAATGTATACATCATTCCAGCTACGTAAATAAAAATAAAAAACAGGAGAGGAAGGCGAGGTGTGTTTCCCTGAGCTATGGCCAGGTGCAGGGTTTTTTAGATAAATGCTGGGTGACATTTATTAATCAGTGAATATATTTTCGCTGCTGCCTCTTAGGAACTTTGCTAGCGCCCTTTTAAAAGGATGCTTCGACCTAACGGATTTCAAATGCCTGCAGCTAGTGCCGACGATACGACGGTGGGCATGGACACGAAAGGAAAGGAGGGAATGAACAGCTTGCCGCCGCGATGGATGATGAGATGGCCCAGGGGAATCAGAACCCAGAGAGCGTCAGAACCACCTGGCCCGAACGGCCGACGGGTGAGGCTCTTCGACTTGGAGAATGGCAAGGTGGTAGTCATGGTTGTGTCGCCTGGTACTGTCGCGTCTGACGGACGTCGGGGCGGCATGAGGGGGCGTCGTCGGGTAACCGTAGAATAATGGTCGGGTAATCGTGGAGTAATTGTCAGGTAGCCGTCGGGTAGCCGTCAGGTAGTCATCGGGTAATTGTCATGTCGTCGTCATCCGTTCGGCACACGGTTGGCTGCGCATAATCATGTCGTTTGGTAGAGAGTAGGGACGAGGCCAGGGTGACCGGCATGTTGGTAAGAACAGATCGGGTTGAGGCTGAGCCGGAAATTGCTCACCGAGAGCATTCTACCGAATACTTAAGGGGACGACAGGCTCCGAAACTCAGGGACGGGATAAGGACAGAATCCGGCACCTCCACCAGAATGAAACGGGGAGACAAGCTGAAGATCATGAAAAGATGGCTGAAGGGGAAGGAGTTATCTGACGGGAAGACGGGCATAGCAAAGATTGGTCGGCGCTCGATAGTAGCTCAATACTTACCGTGTTACAACTGTGCCATGATGACTTCAGATGGAGAACCTGCATGTGCTTTCTGCGGCTTACAGTTTGATGATAAAGCCCATTTATGCCATGCGCGCAATGTTGGAGCAATTTTCAGTTGGGAAAATGCCTTGCTGTATATTAAAGTTCTTTCAAATAAATAAACGAAGCCAAGCAAAATGACTTGGCGCGAACTGCAAGGATCCTACAATACGCGGTGATTCAGGCAGCGTTTCTGCCGATTCATCTTCTCAGAGGAAAAACGTTATCTCTAATGCAGGTGTTGGAGACAAAGCTCTTTATACTCATGAGATTACAAGAAACTGCACAGCTCACTGAGGCATCGGTGCAGCTCTTGTCAGACTGTGTAGCGCTGTGTGTGCCTGTCTTTCTGAGTCCTTGTCCTTTTTTCGCTACGTTTCCTGCCCTTGAAATGAACCAACATCCCCAAGCGTCTACCGTTCTTATCAGACGACTACAACAACCTAAATACCACGCTCGAGAAGCAAGATAGAGACAGCAGACAGCCCTACTGCGCAGAAACACTTGGGCAGTCATCAGATAAGCCATAGTTCCTCGGAATAAAAAAGAAATAAACGAATAAGAGGAGAACGTGCGACAACATAACACGGAAATTGATCGGATAGAATTCCGTCAGAACAGAACCTCACAAATGAGCTCAATAATATTGCTAGGAAGCTAGACGTACGGCAGCTATCCGACGATAACGTAGGAAATAGATCGCTTGCCCCCTAAAGTCGACAAAGAGCTGCTGAGCGTTCTGAGAACATCTGCGCCACTAAGCTGCAGCAACAAGTTTAAAAGGTTTGGAAAAAAAAAGTGCAGTGGAAAGACGAATTACCAGACCATTGGTTTCCTGGGTCGTCGGCACGTCTGGCGACGATATTTATTCGATATTAGTGAAGGCTGGTTTACTGGGACGTGGGAAACGCAGGCGACAAAGACTCTTGCCCAAGTAATCCATGAAGCAGCGGTGCAAGAGGCAGGGCCATAAGAGCAGTCCTCCAGCACGAGCGTCAGCCGGCCGCCTCAGAAGATTCTTTGAGGTCGGCGCACGGTCATTTCCTTCACTTAGGTAGTATTAGTTGAAGACGGCGATGTGCAATGAACAGCGCCAGAGTGTGTATATTAGTTCTACGGTAATATTAGTTGATGAAGACAACGATGTGCATGCACAGCGCGAGAGTATGTTGCTGTTTGACAACAGGCGTGATCGGCTGCCACAGTAGCATAGTGCAACTTCACTTTTGGGACGTGCTCCAAAGGACGATAAAGAAACAATTTCCGCTTCACCCCCATGGAATACGGTATCTGTCCATTGATAACGAGGATTGAGTACCATTTGATTTAATAATGTTAGTGGGCCTCCACAGCATTTGGCGCTCGCGAATGACAGGATATTACTGTGATCCCGACGCACGGCGAGCACGAATTTATTTTCGTGAAACTGTGCATCGGTTTGTTGAGAGGGCCAGAGCTGATGACGATGTTTCCGAGTGGTTGTCAAGGGTGGAGCCTTTGATGACCCTAAAGGAATTTTAATGTGACGAAGCCAGCCCTTGGCAGGCTGACTGTATCAATAGCATGTGTTCGTTGTGTCCTGCAATTTTGTTCTAGTCGTTCTTGTGCAATGCCAAAGCCAGGCAATAAAGAAAAAAAAAGCGACGGTAGCATAGTGCTCTCGTGCAGTGGCCAGCGAAGCTGATCTGTTCGCGCGGCCGTGGGTTCGAATCCCAATCGCTCCTGTATTTATTTTATTCATTTATTTATTTATGATTTGGCCAAGGTCAACCTCAATGTCAAGCTTCACAGAACCTGGATGAGCCGTTCTGACCTTGTGAAAGAGAGCTTTCGAAATAAAAGTCACGTCCACAATCGCATACGCCGTATCGCCAAGGGTTAAACCATAGAGTTCCTTAGTGCACCCTAGAGGGAAAACTGGTGGCTTTTCACTTCATCCAGCATGGACGCCAGAGGCGTGCTGGGAAGACAGCAAACTAGATTGACATCTAGTGGCTTGCTGACTGTGCTACGGATTGGATTTTTTTTTGTCCGGTATCGCTTTCACTACTGTAGTTTTCACTGATGTTTTGTGAGCTATGTGGTTGTGCACTGCAGCTACACACGCAGTTAATTTGAGATCCGAAACATCTGAAGCCGCTTGACTCGAAGTGAGCTGAGCACAGTGTCTGGTGCCTGCTAGGCCTAAATTCTGTTGCCCCTCACTGGGAGCCATTTATGCAGCAAGTTGGGTTTTGCTAAGCGGAAACATGTGCAACCTGTGCATTGAAATGTGAAAGAAGGGAACAAGTTTTTTTTTGTGCGAACAGACAATGCAACAGTCTGCTGCTGTGACCACTCTGCACATTTCTTGTAGGAGTCTCGGAGACAATATAAAAGCGCAAAAGTAAGCACTTCGACAAGCGCAACCTGTGTTAATCGTTCTCGCCGAGGATTGCGTTTGACTGATTTCGAAGACTGGCGGTGGCCGCGCATTGCATGCAGGAACGACTTCCACTTCATGAATTAATTCCCGCAAATACCCGCATGTTGCACTTGTCAGCATGAACACGGCCGTCACTTACTTGTGCTAGGAGAGGTCTCGCTTCCTAATTCATGTTTTTCTTGGCAAAATCTCTAAGCGCAGCGCCAGGACATGCCGCGAGCCGGCACTTAGTGCGCGCGAACTAGTTTCTCATAGAAAAGCGGGGGCTTCGGCAAGTTGCTCACGGCGCGAACGTAGCCTATGCACGGAAATAGGGCGCGTCCCGCAATAGCAGACTATACCAATGAAACGTTTATATTATTCACAATACGAAAACAGAAGCTTCTAAAGCGTAATATTCTAAGCGCTAACTCTTTCTTGAAAAATTATTGGCTGTGAAAAGTCTGTCTCTTAAACGCAAAAATTATTTTCCACGGCTTACTACATTTGGCGGCATAAAGAGGAAGCCTTCCCTAGCCGTGATCATATTCGGTTATCGTTTGCTTTTCTGCTCATTTATTGCAATGTACAGTAAGAATATTTTATTACAGGACATACTGATTGCAAACGAACACTTCCATGCAACATATACTTTGAGGAAATTTGTATTTCTGCAGTCGTAATCTTGTTTTAGGGCCAAGCCAAGTGCGCCTTGCTGTCCTACTGGTATTCCCACGGTAGATGAAGTGCTCTTTCGTGGTTCCTTCAGAAACTAGCGTAGACGGTGGCACCAGTTTTCTCTCTAGGTAATATTTAGAAACTCTATAGGTTAAACATAATACGTAATTGCTGTTACAATGCCCGTTTGATCACATGCCTTTTGCGAAACTTGGTGTGTGGACAGCTCAGATACTATGCGTTCTCCGAATTATACACACATTTCTGAATGCCGTGTAAGTATGCCATGTAAGGTGGAGCCGTATTGATGTATGGGCGCAACCAATATCATTGTTATGTTCTGTCACGCTACACATGTTTGCAATGGCTGAATTTCTAGAAATCATGCTCTGTTGTTGTCATTTATCCCCCCTCCCCCGCCCCCAGAAGCGCTCTTGCTGCTTTGTTTAATTCTGTAAGACTGTGCTTGAATTTGTGCATATAATAACCGGGAAGCGGCAATCGTTGGAAACTTTAATGTGGACCTCCTTGCAACTCAGCCCGCAAAGATTCACCTATTACAGTGCAAAAGGTTGTTGCAGCGCGATTATTACGTCATTCATTGTCAGGAAAATACGCGAAGTGATTCCTTGCAAAAAATGTTTCTGTCAAGCAGAATTACTACGAAGCGAGTGGCTCGAAGAATGCATGATGCGCAAATGTGTCCTCGCGAAGCTGCCTTCTCATTTCACTCCCGAACCGATGGTGCGTATTTGTAAGATTCCTAACAAAATGCGTATATTTTTATCTCGGTTTCATGCAGGTGAGGTTCACAACGCGACCAAATGAAAACAGAAGGTGTAGTTGCCAGCGATTTTGCACAATACTTTGCCTCTAATTATCATCACGCTTCATATGCAGTCCACACGAAATTGCAGCGAGCGAATAAATAGAAAGCAAAGACATTTGCAGCTTTTCGGTTATCCCATAGCAACTTGGTTATTCGCGTAGGTCACGTTCCACCAACAATGAAAAGGTCGAGGCGCTGAACACACACCGCTGGAATCTCTGCGGCACGTAGACCTCCCGCAACAGCGGAGCTCTTGCCTCTGCTTTTGGAAGTAGCGTGTATTCCTTGCACGCTTGACGGAGGCTTCCGGGTGGCGCTCGCAGAAAGAAAGCGAGCGTGGTATGGGAAGCAAGAAAAACAAGGTGGATGCGATAAAATATTAGAAACGAGACCACCGGCAGAGAGGGCGCTTGGGGCGTCTCCTCCGCAGGGTCTTCGCTTTGGATAACCGTTGTAGCAATCTATACACCGTTCCATATTCAGGGCGGCACCATTTGAAGCGCGACACGTTATCCTCTTTTTTTTTCTCTTTTTCTTCATCATGGATAGCGGCTCCTCGCGTGGCGAGTTTTATACGGAGAATTCTGTGACTTCTGCTCTGCGTTGTTGATATTCTTTATAGCTCGCATGTAGTTTGGGAAGAAGGCCACTGTCGCTTCTAAAAGCTTTGAGCAGGTTATTTGCTGTACATATTTTTGTTCCCCGTCTACGTAATGAAGGAGTATTTTGTAGGTGTAACGTTAGGTTCGTGGTGCGGCCGGGTAAATCTCTATATAAGTAGCAAAAGTAAAATAATGCTGACGATCGCGGCACGTGTCGAAACTGTTTCACGCTTTCTGACGCACTTTTTACGATAGCTACTTTTTATTTCTTGCGTATGCTCCTACGGCACCATACTTTCGCATTGCGTTCTTTTTATATCTTCGATAAGATTGCTTTGCCACGTGCTTTATATTGGTGTGGCGGTGCACGCTTTACAGGCAGTTGAGGAGTAACGTGAAGGAGCGGATTTCGGAAACGGATGGGAATTAAAAGCGTGGTCTTGAACAGTGGATTAACTTTAACGAAAGAAAACTTAGGATGCGCTTGACATGCAAGAATAAGCAAGACACGTTTGAAGTTTTTTTTATCATGACAGCATTTACTTCTACATGGCCAAATTTTCCGTGTCACACACAAAAGGAATGCATCGCTAGGAGTTTTGTATCCTTCAACAGGTTCCTTTATCAAGTTTCAAATAGTACAGATTAAAAGTGCCAGCGAAATTTGCAATTAAAAGGTGCGCCTAACGCCACTGATCTGCGCGTTAAGCACGGAGGTTTGAAAGGTCAGGTGCGTATCAAGACTGATAAAGCTGGCTGTATTCTGAAAATGTCGGCATCTGCTTTTCACGCTGGCTAATTCACATGTTTGCTTAATGACGAGAAAAATAGCATGAAGAAAGCGCTAATTCCCAACTGCTAGGCACAGATAATTTCATTCTGGAATATTTTAACATAAGACAACATAAATTAGGTTTTATTTCGGGTAACAAGGCACAACGACACAAAGAACGGCCAGGTGGCATCCGAAGGCCAAATACGGGACTGTAATTATGTTGAGTAGTTAGTTTTATTAACGTAATATTGATCACCTTGATGTAAGACATACCTTCAGGTGGCCTAGAGAAAGAATTTCATTTTCAGGACTGGCTTATTGGTTGCGGATTGGTAGGCTGACGAAGAGTATGTAATGAGCCATTCGTGTCAGGATTGGAGGGGCGGTGGGGTTGGCGGGCAGAGTTTGGAATGGCGTTGAATTTGGCAGCACTGTGAACAGAGGCCGGATGCCCAGCAGGTACCTCTCCCATATCGGGATCACTGTCATTGAAAATAAATTAGAAAAGAAACACTCTGCATGTCGCTTTCATTTCACTGCAAAGAGCTCTATGCAGGCCGCAGTTGAGCTACCTTTTCTTAGAACATTGAGTAGACTGTGTGATAAGGTATACCGAATAATAAGTGCGAAACATAAATATAAACGTGTCAAGCCAGTTGAGGAGATAAGGAGAATGCCTCTGGTGTAAAGAAAAAGAAGCAAAGCATTGTTCTTCTCAGAAAATATTGCGAAACTTGTCAAATTACGGTCAATTACGGCGAATTACGGAGCGAAGAGATCAACAGCGGTCTCTTAAAATAAAGGAGTGGATTTGAAGAGAATAAAAACACAGCAGGGGGCACCAGAGAGTCACGTAAGTGGATAATATATATGATAATGATGATGATGATGATGAATTTTATATCGCGAGGGCTTCTGCGGCCAAAGAGCACCTGGGACAAGAAATTTTCGTCTACTCAAGTTGCGATAAAAGACACATTTCCCAAGCATTTCATCCTAAATATGCCGAACACTAGTCCAGGGCTTGAGCCCATTGTATCACCGGTGTGTATCCAGCGGCACTGGGATCGAACCCCGCACCTCCCGCATGCGAGACGTATGCGAGGCCGAATGGCCAATTAGAGCGCTGTTGGGGTTAAGCTCCCCTCCTTTCCTCCCTTTCCCTCTCTTCAGAATGCAGAAATATATTTGCCCTCGCTTTGCTGTGTCCTCACAGAGCTTCTACGCTCACGGGATCAACACTCTTGCCGGGCTGAACACTCTCGCTGAACACCTTCCTTATCCTCTGAACACTCGAGGAGGAGGAAGTTATATCCTGGTTATATAACGCCGCCATTATTGTTCACTCTCCTCAGAGTATGTAGACCCGTTTTGACACAAGTGAAAAAATTGAGAGAGTTTGGAACAGTTACAGCAGACCAGCCCAAAAAAGCGGAAATGTTGGCCGATCTAATGAAGAAGAGGAGTAATCGGTGATGTGGTCTCTGCGTCCAAGCCGTAAAGTACAAAGCACTGTTCAGCGAGTCACCCGCTGACGCCAGGTGCCGTGTTCTCGTCGGCCTCGGTGTCGGGCAAACCCACAGCCCATTCATTTATTTAACCACTATATTAGTTTACCGAAGACAAATCTCCTTTATGCCCTGAAGCAATAAACTTCACTTCAGAAAAGCGGAACGATCAAAGGCAATGATAAGTACAGGTAGGCATTGCAAGTGCAATGGTCGCGTGTTGTGGTGACGCGTCGAGCAGCAAGTTATTTTTTCAGATCACATTGTTTGCTGCTGGTGCACCTTGCAAGTCTTTTGCTTCTCGAGTGCATGGAGCCCGACAGGATAGCGCATGTCGTCGTTAGGGGTGGAAGAATCTGGATAACAAGAAGGTGCAAAACTGAACACACAGCAGAGTGTTCTCTTGAGTGATTTTTGAGAGCTTTGTCTTAAACAGCATTTTCAAGTTTTGTTTCGCGTTTCTTTCTTTGAAGTTTGTTTGCGTGCTCTTCTTCTCTCTAGTTTACTTCTCTTACTTTCTGGCAGTTAGTAACTTGTCGGTTCTCGCGTTATTCATTGTTTCTTTTGCAAGTCGTTTCACGATTTGGGTGAGCATACTTTCCATTTGTATGTCTAATTTTTCCCATTTGTTTCTATTCTTTTCTTTATTTGCCAGCAGTTTGCTTCTTTTTTTGTCATATGAACTTTTTTGCCTGAAGATGTTTTTCGGATGGTAGCAGGAATAGCGGCCACGAAACACCACAGAGGAAGCATGGCCACTGCATTTTCGGAAGCTCCCACCCTATTCTCAAATCGCCATCAAGCAACCGCGACCGCTCACTAGGCCGCCTACCAAAATAAATAGAGGCGCAATGCGTAGTAGCCTCTGCCCTAGGTGTGGTAGTGCACAAGTCATTAGACGCATTCTGGTAATAAGCGTAAGTTCGCCTTTCTACGCCACCCCAAGTGACCGACTGCCTTCTTCCACGACTACGAAATGCAAGCACGCAACAGCCACTCTACCACTCTGATGTCTCTTACACCTGCAAGCGGTACACGCATGCAAGCGCACCGTGAAAGCGCTGTATCGTGTTCGGAACTTCGCTAGAGCATAGAGTGATACCAGTACAACGATGTTTTCTATTTTGTTCCGTGCGCAGGCTGTTGCTTTCTTCGCATCCTCTCCCTGTTTTGCTAATGGGTATTCACATTGGTACAACATGGCGCATGTGTTGTCTTCTTCCTCTATCGTCGGGTTGTTCGCGCTCGTGCTTAATGAGTTGCTAATGCGTAGTAGTCCACTATGCAGTGACCGCCCCGAAGGCAAATAACGCTAGTAAAGCGACGAATGGTTGCTTGGAGCTTTTCCGTGCTAACGCCTGATGATGATGATGTATTTATGGCGCAAGGGCATCTGTGGGCCAAAGAGCGCCATGACACAAGGTATTTTCGACTTCTCAAGGTGGGGTCAACGACCTATTTCCCAAGCTTTTCGCCCTAAATAAGCCGAGCAGCATACCAGGGGAAAGCTTGCACCCATTGTATCACCACTGGGTAGACCGGCGGCACTGGAGATAGAACCCCGCACCTCCCGCATGCGAGGCGCAACGGCTTACGAAATACGCAAGCTACCTTGTTTCCCGAGTTTTCCCGCATTGAGGGGTCCCGCCCTTAACATTATGTGCCAGCTTGACGAGCGCAGGGGCGGAAGTAAACGGAGCGGCCGAAAACTATGAGAATAAGCCATTTGCTTATGTAATAACCTTTTCCTACGCCGTAATTGATTGCGAGCAGGAAAAAAGTGGCGGAGTAATCCTTACTACGCCTATACTACCCCACTGCAGGAATGCATGCTTCCTGACCCGTTCTCTTGGGCCATAGAAGCACGGTTTGCTTGTGAAATTTTCACAGGGAAGTCAATATGGTCCTTCAATTTCGAGCGCCGGCTTAACCCGGGGCAGCTGCGACCAGCGGGAGTGTATGCATCAAGGGCATGTTTGCAAAGAGCGTATCTGTTGTACAGGTGCAGAACACGGCCCAGGGAGTGTCTTGGAACATGTGCAATTTGAGGGGAGGGGCGGGAGGCTGGCCTTGGAATACTGCCATGACTACGGACTGTTCTCACGCTTATAAGGATTGTCAGTTGAAATATCTTCAGGTGGGGCCAGACTTTGAAAATGTTTTTCATAAGTTGGCTGCACAGCCGTTGCAATAAAAGCTACGGCTATAAAATTTGCAAGGAATCTTTCAGAGATTCTCGAGTCCTAGCTTCGATATGGTTTTCCACTGTTACATTGAGCTCCCAATTGTGAACCAAAGTGACGAAACAGTGGCGTTTTGGGACTGTCCGCTCCTCCAGGAGCTTCTGCCGCTTGCTGCCCATAGTTCTGGCGGCGCTGACTCTCGCGAGCTAATCTTTCGGCACTCTGTTGCTGAATGATTCAAGGATATGGAAGACGGACTTCAGACTGTTCTCACGCTTATAATGATTGTCATTTGGAGCATCTTCAGATGGGGCCAGACTTTGAAAACGGTTTTCATAAGTTGGCTGCACAGCAGTTGCAATAAAAGCTACGGCTATAAAATTTGCAAGGAATCTTAAAGATCGACGCAACTTTCATAACAGATGAAAACTCCATTGAAATTTTGTGTAGTGCCTTTATTATTGTTTTCCTTTAAATTTTTTCTCCTAATATAACTTTTTTTATAATCTGACATTTGTACGAGAGTAGAAACCGTTGCTCTTTATTACTGGCAAGAAAATTATGTTGGTCGAACAAAAACGAGATTTATCACTTTTTTATTTCGTCGATGCAATAAAATTGTCATCCATGAATAATTTTTAGGCAGAAAAATCAACATGACCGCAGGTCATTTTTATTTTGATCCTGGTATTAGTTAGGTAAATGAGTAATCGCGTCAGTTTCGCCCTAAAAGGACCCATAAGTTTTTCTCCGCGTGGTGGTCCCTTAGAGTGCAAAAACAACAAGTATAGGATAGAGCAACCATTCGGCTAATTAAGCTCATACATTCCATTTAGCCGTTCTGCGAAAATGAACAACAGTTTAGCCCTTGTAGGCTCGGCTAGAAAGAAGAGGGGGGGGGGGGGGTGCTAATAGTGCTGTTCCGACTCCGAATCATATACAAACAGGCTGTCTTTGGTACCGAATTAACAACGAATAGTGTATCCAAAATGAAAATTGAAAACGAATAGAATATTTTGTGGTTATTTGCTACTTGTGCGAATATTCGTAAAAACGGGTGTTCTTGCCGAACGGCGAAGAGTAGCCGGCGGAGTTAAAGGTCGAAATTAAAGCTGCGGCTGTGGAAAGTTGCAACATCCATCTCCACTAGGGGACACGCAACATGAACTCAGCCTATAAACTCTGTGATCGTCATCTCATACCTATATAAAAATTACCTTTTGGTACTCATGACGGCGTTGAACAAACATGCTCAACCCTGTCGCGTTGCCCAAAATTGGCGACCTTACCTACGGCATTATGAACGCCGTCATAGGAATGGAGTGTGTCGCAGTGCTAATCTCACTTCCGCACATGCTGATCACAGCAGGAGGCACAAGCAGTCGGCAACTAAAAGAACGGCGTGCCCTACTGGAACTTTATGCCTATTATTGTAAACGATTCGAAAATATCCCATTTAAGTCGATTGGTCTCCAATAATTTTGAGCATGCACTATTTAATTCGCTCAGAGAATCAAATAAAAGGATACTCGATAAGGTATTTGAAAATTTCGAACTTTCGCACGCACCTAATTTTATGTCATCATTTTAAAATCATTTCAGAGTGTACACCACCTAATTTTGCCTTATCAATCATCGCTTATTTTTCACTTTCCATTCTTCAGAAGAGTGTTTTTTCTTTCCTATAAATGTGCTCTGCTAATTGTATGACAGCTACCTTGTAGAGGTAGCTGTAGAGGTAGCGGTCATGATAAACTTATATAAAAATTAATAAGTAGAAATTCAGCAATAAAGAAATCGCAGAGGTGAGTGTGTCGCAAGAAATTAATCCCTTGACTACAGCGCAGCGAACGGGACGTAGAAGAAAGACACAGGCAGGGACACAGCACAGAGCTCTAGTGTGTGTTGTGTCCCTGTCTGTATCCTTCTTCTACGTCCCGTTCGTTGCGCTGTACTCATGCAATATCGAAACCAACTCGCCCAGCAACTTACCTTGAAGAAATTAATAACGTAAAATAGAATAAAAGTGAGCGTCAGTGTGAAAAAATTTCAAGCAGCTTTGGAATTACACGCATCGTCTAGTCCATCTCGGAAACGCTGTCTTCAAAAGCTGTGGTGGCATTAATCTCTGCGTTAACTTGTGCGTCACACAGCTCTTACGTCCTCCAGAAAAGGGTGCCACACTTTGTCGTGTCAGTGCACGACGGACGAGAAAATGTAATATTAATAGGATCACATTTTGTAAGCAAGGTGGCAGTATTCTCAAAACCACAATGATAATAAGTTCTGTTAGGATAGCTTTGGAATGAGTAATACGAGTCAGTCACGTGCGAGTCATGTGCCAGTTATGAGCCATTCCAACTTGCGAGATGCTTTTATGGTTAGGTCTCTCACTTCCTGGCGTAAGCTGTATCTTCTTAGCAGAGACGGCAAGTTACAAGACGCAGATAAACCACGCGTACACAGAATCTCATAGTCTTTAAACCCGACAGGCGCGTAAAATTAAGACAAAAACATACGTACACGCCCATTATCATCTACTTTAAGGAACCAAGCGAACATAAAATGTTCGAGATGCACACAAGACTTTTAAAGAAACAGTCGCTTCGCCTAGCTCTGATCAGATATGCCTCCAATAGCAAAGCGACGTTTAAATGCTCAACTGCGTTTCATTAGCAAATGTGGACTCCTACAACATTTTCTTTCCTTTCGTTCTGTACTTTTTCTTCCCAGCTCACTCGCGACCAATCAAGGTGTGGAAAGGTTGCAGTAGTAGACAGAGCTCACTTAGCCGAATCTTGGCATGAACTACGATGAAAATAATGGCAGCAAAATCAATGCAAAATAAAAGTTCTGCATTTTGCGCGTTTTACAAACGCAAGACTATAGAGCATAGCTCACGCTTAACGGAATAAGGATTCTGGGCAGGAGTCGCGATCAGGTGGCGCGTGAAATACTTGAGGCCTTTATGATAAAAAAGAAAGGAAGCACATGTGTCAGCGACGCCTCGGTATTCCACCGTAGAAATGAAGTTTCCTTCTAGATAGTTTTTTGTGACGCCATGTTCTGTGCTACTTTTAAACCTAGCATTTCTAGCGGCCGTCTGCTGTTTGTTTAGGTGGGTTGTTAAATTTTTTTATTGATTTTATCTTTCTTTTTCTGACTGCTTTTGCTTCTCCTGTATGACTCTGCTGTTGCTACGATTGTTTACACTGCTTTTGCTAAGAGATGGCCCTTTTTTCCGTTTTTAATTCCTTTGATCTGTTAGTCTTATCTGCAGTATATAGTCTGTTAACCTGATGTAGCGGCTTTCATACCACATGCTGGGTTCGAAGTGATAATGGGATGAGTATCATGCTTGAGCGGAACTGTTTAAATATGCCACCTTTCCATAGAGTAAACAGTTGGTTGTGCGCATATGGTGTCTCTTTCTTGTCTGTGTCCTGATTTGCGCAGCCGTTCATTTCATCATGTACCAACTCGCCCCTCAGGCCGTTATTCTTACGCGCCAAGTGTCAGTGAAGGTGTCTGTTGTTTTAACCCTCTCAAAGCTGAGCTTGTTTTCAGCCGGAGACGTGCCCCGCAAACAAACACTGCTTTGCACAGCTTTCGCGAGGCTGCTGGATGACGCTCACTTCGAGAGCACTTGTTTGTTTATGTCAGCCTGAATTCTCGCTTCTACCTGTTTACCCGCAGCATTAGAAGATTGAGCGGATGAGACCCACAGTGCTTTGCCACGCGTGTTAAATGTACGTCGACCTCTGAGGGGGTGCGGAGGGGGGGAGGGGGGGAGGGGGCGTTTCTTTGGAAGCCATGTAAGGATCAGCAAGAAGGAAGCTCCGTCTTCCATTCCCTTTTTGGAGCCCGGACCCTTTAAAGACCGCGTTCACGGCAAGAATTCAGCAGACGATTTATACAGCCGTCTATTACACTGGCCTCTCTGTAACGCATCTGTACAGTCCGAGAGTCAGAGTTAATTTAGTCTGCAGTTTCAAATTTGTTTTCCTCGGCATAACTCGCGGAAGGGAGCAACCAGCCAAGAAAACGTTCCTAATAGTCGCATGATTTTTTTAATGCGCGTGCACACTCAGCACGCGTTCCCCCTGTTGCGTCCATGTGGGTTTAGAAAAAAATGAGCGAGACCCATGTTTTCTCTTCATCTTCGCATTCCTCAGCCCAGCCTTTCAAAGAGCTCCTTCGGACTGGCCCGTTCGCGGAAAAAGTGGCCTTGAAACACATTAGGTACATCCTTTTCAATGCTCCCCGCCCTCCGCCCCCCGCCCCCCGCCCCCGGGTCCTACGTACCTACGCATACGTGTGTATCGTGAATAGATTTCTTGTGACAAGTTGCAGGGCCTTTGTTCGCGAGCAACAGTTCGAGGTTTCATTTTGGTTTTGAATCGTTGGTTCTCTAACACTAACATAGGCAAACAGACCTCGAAAATGCAGGCGAATGTAAAAATAATTTATTAACGCGTAAGCATTATGTGGTTATGATTGCGGTTTCGTGTCATCACGAGCTTGTCATCACGATAACGTTCTAACGAATTTAGTTATCAGAAAAAAAATGGTTACATTAGATTGAGCATCAAAAATCTGGCAGGGGAAATCATGAGGTGCATGTTGGGTAATTAAGGAATTAATCACAGCCAAGAATGTCCAAAAAGTAGGCGGGGCTAGAGCAAAGCTGGCGCCCAATTTGAAAACACCGGAAGTGGGCGGAGCTAAAGCGTGGCGCCAAATTTTAAAACGAAGCGTGGTGCCAAGTTTGAAAACTCAAAATGGGCAATAATGTAAATTATTCCGGAGCCCTCCACTACGGCACCTCTTTCTTCCTTTGTTCTTTCACTTCCTCCTTTATCCCTTCCCTTACGGCGCTGTTCAGGTGTCCGCCGATATATGAGACAGATACTGCGCAATTTCCTTTCCCCCCAAAACCAATTATTATTAATATTATTATTATTATTATTATTATTATTATTAAAGATGGGACTTGATTATTTAGGCAAAGAGGGACAAATAGGGGTGAGGAAGCTTCAATGCTTACGCATTCCTCAAATGCGGGTGTCGCAGTGATCTCATAATTTTTTTTTTTGCGTCAAGGCTATACAAAGCTTCGGAAGCACCACTCCACACTACGCGAAGAGGGCGGCTCACATCAGGGAAGCTCAACAGGGCAGATTTCTGAGACTGCTGCCATCTGACAGGAGCTTTGTAAAAGCCCTGCATGTTTATGTGTAAGAGCAATGCATATTTCGGAGTACAGTACACGCATGCTATTACGGTTAACCGCACATTTGCTGTAATCTGTGCATTTGCTTGCCGCAGCGACACTTGCATCACCGTTTCAGGCCTTAGGCCTTCTTCCGAAATCCCCATGCTCTGCGCAGTATGCCTCTACTCCTCCCCCTCATTTTGCATAGCTCCGCATTACTTAAGCTGTCACGTTTTACGACACCTTTAAACGAGGATTAAACATGCATGCACAGTGGTAAGAGGCCCTCTTTCAAAACGCTTACAGCTCATAAGCACTGCACTAAGTGGGCGATCCGAAAGCCTTTAGCCTTTCCCATTCCCTTGGCTGGTAACCAAGTAAAAAGAGGGAAGGCAAGAGAGAGCGTTGTCATCCCTAATACCACTGCAACGACGAGAGATTCAAAATGCACGAAACGAAAATAGTTGAGACCTAGAGTGCGTAGGTATACACGCAGTCATGTGAAGCAACACGTCGGTAAACTGTGCAGACGCTCGCACCTGTTACTGACATGGGATCAGGCCCGCCTTGCATTATCCTCCCTCCTTTACCCTTCCCTTACAGCGCGCTTTAGGTGTCCAACGATATATGAGACAGATACTGCGCCATTTCCTTTCCTCGCAAAACCAATTATTATTATTATGAAAATTTTCACATAAAGCGGAGTAAAACAAAGAAAGCTCTAGTGTCGAGGAAGCTCCGCAGTCCGAGTATGACAACACCCTCTAGAGCTATTTAGCAGAAATGTATCATGCTTCCATAGATCCCCCTCCGCTTTCGACAATGACCACTGCGTGCGTCACTCCCCTTGGCACGGCATTTACTATAGAAACCATTGCGCCTTCACGAAAAAGGCTTGGTCGCGTTACCACCATCATCGCTATGCCATTAATATAAGCAACTGGAAACACTTACGTGTGCCGGAACGTCCTTTTAGTTCGGCATTGCATGCGTTTGCCGTTGAGAAAGGTTTTATTTGCGAGCTTGGCAATTGACGACCACTTCGTGGCTACGTTTCAGCCATGTTTGAGGTGATGGAACAACCATGGGTCGCGGGCGACGTATTTTGAAACTTATTTAAGTTTCTGAGGACAATCGCACGCGTGCCTCCCACGTACGTGCCTGTC
>JARKHS020034691.1:0-34698 GCA_030143305.2 Amblyomma americanum
ACAACTTTATTGCCATAGATTGGCGGGATTTAGGGCAGGTGGGCTTGGTGTGGCCCCCAGGTGGGGGCGACTTCCTGGGCCCACGAAATGAGTGCCAGTTGGATGCTCTTGTCTGGCCTTTTGAGGAGTTCGTTCCATCCATCTTCGGAGGGAGCTGGCAGTAAGGTTCGAGGGGGCGGATTTCCCGCGCAACCCCAGAGGATGTGAGCCTGGGTGGCGATTTCTCCCTGGTAACAATTTTGGCAGACGGGGTCGTATTCCCCGTCTGTGATGAGTTTAAGTCTAGAATGGCTAAGGATAGAGTGTGTCTGCAACCTGCGGAGCAAGGTGGCTTGCGCTCGGTTCAAGTCGGGGTGTGGAGGCGGGAACTGGCGTCTCATCTCTCTGTAGAGGTTGGTAATTTCGGCAAAGGTCTGGGGAGCCTCGGCAAGAGCGTCTGGGTCCGTGGGGCCGGCCGCCCGGTTGGTTAGTCCTCGGGCTAGTCGGTCGACCCCTTCGTTTCCAGAGTTTCCCGCGTGGGCGGGTACCCAGACCAGGTTGATCTTATGGTCGGGAGTGCAGCCGCGAAGGATGCGTGCAGCGGGGTGGCAGATAAAACCTGCCGAGTAATTTTGTATTGCTCTTTTGGAGTCGCTGAGGACTGTGCGCGTACGTGGGTGAGCGATGGCCAGCGCGATGGCGGTTTCTTCTGCCGCTGTCGGAGAGTGAGCTACTACTGTGGCGGCGGTGACGAGAGTAGACTGTGGCGTGGCTTCACAAGCCACGTATGTGTGTGCACTTTGCCGTGCAGCATCTACGTATATTGCGTGTTCGTCGGCAAGGTATGTGGCATCTAGTGCTTGGGCTTTCAGCTGACGGCGCGTATCATGGCGGCCAGGTAGCATGTTTTTGGAGATTGGTTTTATAACTAGGCGGCTATAGACCCCTATCGGAATGGGCGTCGTGGGGTGGACGTCGCCTATGGGGTTGATGTTGAGACGGTCAAGTATGAGCCGCCCGTGTTTAGTGCGGGAGAGGCGGTGGATTTGGGCGGTCTTGTGTGCCTCTATGAGTTCTGTGAGCGTGTTGTAGATGCCGAGTTGGAGGAGGTGCTGTGTGCTGGCGTACTGAGGTAGCCCCAGTGCCGCTTTGTAAGCTGAACGTATAATGCTGTTCACAGCTTCCTCGTCCTTCCGGCGGAGGTGATAGTAGGGGTAGGAGTAGACTATCCTGCTAATGAGGAAAGCTTGCGTGAGCCGACAGAGGTCATCCTCCTTCATACCTCTGCGGCGGGTGCTGATGCGGCGGATAAGGCCGTTGATCTGGTTGGCTGTGGTGCGGAGGCGCTGAATGGCCTCCGAGTTTTGCGTGTTGTTCTGTATTAACATACCCAGAACGCGAATAGTGCGGACCGGAGGTATGGGATGTGTGTCGACTTGAAGCACAATAGGTTCTTGCGGGTCGGGGACAGGCAGGCGAGCTCGTCTGTCCCTGATGACTAGTAATTCGGACTTCGTGGAGGAGCATGTGAGCCCGTTCGCCTGTACAAAGGAGTGTACTTTATCGATTGCTGTTTGGAGGGAGTTTTGGATTTCCCCGTCAGAGCCAGAGTTGGTCCACAGGGTAATGTCTTCGGCATATATTGAGTGTTTAATGTGAGGTATCTTTTCCAGGAGCAGAGGGAGGCCTCTCATTATAGTGTTGAAAAGGAACGGAGATAGGACTGCTCCTTGTGGTGTTCCTCGGGTGCCTAGTGTGATCTTCTCACTGTGGAGGTCTGCAATATGAAGTTCTGCTGTACGGTTATGAAGAAAGTCGGCGATGTAGTTGTAAGTGCGAGTGCCTACATTCATTTGTGAGAGGTTTGCCAGGATGGAAGCATGTGACACGTTGTCGAAAGCCTTGCTGACATCTAGGCTTAGGATGGTTCGTGTAGCTCGGATGGGTCTCGGATCGAGGATGTCGTGTTGGATTTGCCACATAATGTCTTGAGTGGAGAGGCCGGTTCTGAAGCCGATCATAGTGGGGGGGAAAAGGTCCTCTTGGTCTACGTGAGTGTGGAGTCTATTGAGTATGATGTGTTCCATGACCTTTCCCAGGCAGGACGTGAGCGAGATGGGCCGAAGGTTGCCCAGCTCGAGTCGTTTGCCTGGCTTAGGTATGAAAATCACTTTGGCATGCTTCCAAGTGTCTGGAAGGCGACCCTCATGCCAATGTTGGTTGAAGAGGTCCGTGAGTGCTTCGACGGACTGATCTTCGAGGTTACGAAGCATCTTGTTGGTTATGTGGTCGTCGCCAGCGGCCGCGGTGGTTTTAATCTGATTGAGGGCGGCGCGGACTTCTCCTGCCGTGATGTCGGCGTCCATGTTGGTGTTCTGAGCACCCGTGTATCCTGAAGGGATGGGAATTTCAGTGGAAGTATTGATGTATTTGTCTTTCAGGGTAGCGAGGAGTTCCTCATTTGTTCCCTGAAAAGCGTGTATGACACGGGTGAGGTTCTTGTGAGATGTGGATTTGGTGTAAGTTGGGTCCAGTAAATGTCTGAGCAAGAACCACGAGTTTTTGCATCCTAACTGGCCGTTAAGACGGTCGCAGGTTTGATGCCATTGCTCCTGACTCAGTTTGACGGAGTAAGCTTCGATCTCTCGCTCGAGGCGAACGAGACGGAGCTTGAGGGGTCGATTGTGCTTTTGGCGGAGCCAGCGAGCCCTAAGACTGCGCTGGGCCTCCCACATGTGTATTAGTTTGGCGTCGGGAGAGGGGCCATCCTCGTTCTGGGTAGTCGTAGAGGTGGCATTGGCGGTGTCTTCGAGAAGTGCGTTTGCCCATGCGTCCAGGTCGTCTATGGGGGCCGAAGTGCGTTTGGCGCGCACGTATCGGAAGGCGTCCCAGTTAGTGTGCCTGATTGTTCGGATGGGGGCTTTGCTGTGTGTAGCCGTGAAGGTTGTGCTGAGAACATAATGGTCGCTACCTATGTTCATGCCGAGGTTTTCCCAGCGTGCGTCTGGGATGTTGCGGGCGAAAGTGAGATCGGGAGAGCTGTCCTGTGTGACACTGTTTCCAGTGCGAGTAGGCCTGTCGGGGTCTAGGAGTAGTGTCAGGCCCAGTGTTTGGGCTGTCTCCCACACTTTGGCTCCCTTACGACCGCATGCTTTGCGGGGGTAGCCCCACTCGGTATGCGGCGCGTTGAAGTCACCTAAGATGAGTAGCATCCCTGTTTGTGCAGTCGCGCAGGCCTTACGAACGAGGGTTGCCACTCGTGTGCTTTTGTCGCTAGGGGGGCTGTAGACGTTAAGGATGTGGAGCGGGGCTTGTGAGCGACTGTTCGGTAGGACCTGTACGAAAGTGTGCGGAACCTCGGGGTAACTAAGGTCTATATGATTAACTGCTAAATTTCGGTGCACCAGGATGGCGGTGTTGGGCCGTTGGTCTGGTGTCGTTTGTTGGTAATATGCGGCGTAGCTGGTAAGTTTCGTGTACATGTATGTTTCCTGAAGTGCTATGATGTGGGGGGTGTGCGGCTGGGCCTGCAGGGTGTGCTCCAAGGCTCGCCGCTTCGCCTTGAAGCCCCTGCAGTTCCATTGCCAAACTGTGAAGGGGGAGCTAGCCATCGCGTTTCCCGTAGGGTTCGGGGCGCTGTGATAGCGCGACGGGTGATTTAAGAATGCCGCCTGCACGTGAGCGCGCGGTTGCACTCTCCGATGTGGCGACAATAATGGGTGCTGGGTAGTTAGGAGGGGTTGGCGACTGCAAGGGGGTTGCTGATGTCGGGGGATTCGTGAGGGTATCGAGCCTGGCATGAAGGGTTTGGATGTTGGCTGCCATTCTGGCGCAGCTTTCTACTAGACGGTCAATGGTGGGGGCGAGTCGAAGGAGGGCGCCCTCGAATTGGGCCATTCGCGCATCAGCTGCCTCGAATTTGGCATCTATGTCTGCTTGTGAGGAGGGGAGAGGTGCTTTACGCTTCGTGCGCTTAGGCTGCTCAGTGTCCATGCGTGGATCACCTACAGGGTCGGATGTGGGAGCGTGAGCCACCTGCTGTGGTTGCAATTTGGGGTTTGCCTGTGCTGATTCTAGGCTATGAATTTTAGCGTTTGCTTTGGCCAATTGTAGCTGTAGTTCCTTGACCATATCTGCCAGCTCCCTTACCTGTGAATCTGGTGGAGAAGCGGTGACTTGTGCAGGAGTCTTCCATCCAACTTGTTTGGCTGCTTTGGTCCCCGGCCGGGCTTGAGAGCTGGCCCGAGAGCTGGGTGAGGCGGATGTGGAACGGCTGCGAGTGCGGCTGGAAGGGCTGTCGCTGCCGTCGCTGCCAAGCGGGGGGAAGGAGCCTTCCCGCAGTAGGTTGTCGTCGCCGCGTTTGCGGTCTCGGGACCGCGACTGGCGTCCGGGGTTTGCCAAGTTGGAGCCGGTATCGGTGTCAGTGACCGACGGGGAAGACTTGGGCCGAGTGGAGGACGTGAACCGGTATTTGCAGCTTCTGCTGCCTGTAGGGTGGGCACCTTTGCAGACGATGCATGAGGCTTGGCACGTGGGCGGTTGGCCAGCTGGAGGAGGGTCATGGGCTGCGCCACAGCGTCGGCAGGTCGGTTGTCGCGGGTGGGGGCACACATCCGCCCTGTGGCCTAGCTTCCGGCAGTTGAAGCATGCCTCCGGACGGCGTTTGTAGGGGTACACCTCAAAAGTGAAGCCGAGATACCTCACGTAGCGGGGTAGCTTGGCATTGGCGATAGTCACCACGAAATGTCGTGTGCGGCCCATGCGGCGTGCGGCGACTACGGGGAGATCAGGGTTTCGAGCTTGGAGCTCAGCGAGGATCTCAGAGTCGGTCTCGTGACTGTAGGCTCTGTATATGATTCCTCGAACGGAGTCATCGGGGGCTGGGGCGTACGTGGCTACCCGGATGGCATTGGAGTCAATGGTTAACGTTTGTATTTTAGCATACAGGAACGCCCGTTCTTTTTCCGGTGTGCTGATGGTAACAGTGTTGTTTGTGGGGTGGATGCGGACTTGGTCGGCGGTGATTGCAAGGCGGCCGTCGATCTTGGCGGCGTTGTAGATGGCCATCGCCAATTTGGCCGGGCCGACTGCGTTGAGGTCGACGGTACCTTGCGGTCGGAAGACGATTTTGTAGTCCTCTGTAGGCAGGCGTGGAAGTGGTCGTTTTTTAGTCGTCGGTGGTGGACGGCCGCGGGGTCGTTGGTCTGACAGGACAGTGGTGGCTGCAGGCGTTTGGGTGTTGGCCGGCGACGTTGCCGGTGGTGGCGGGCGTCTGTAGCGGCGTTGCATTTCGAGCGCCGTCCAAGTGCCATCGGCCAGCTCCGCGGCGGTAACATCCGTGCCGGTGACTGTGTACTGCATCTTTAAATGCAGGGAAGCGCCGTCGAGGCGAAGCGGGCGTCGCCGCCGCAGGTGGGAGCAGAGCACGCACTAGGCGTGCTGAGCCGTTAGGCCTAGCTCCCGCGGTCGGGCGTTGCCGCAAATCGGCCGTAAAGTTGAAGACACTCGCCTGAAAGTAGTTAAAAGTCCCACAGGTGACGCCGGATGGGTGGCGGGCCGTCCTGTGAAAAATTGGTGGCTGTAAATAGCCGGAAACTGGTGAAATCGCCGGAAAAACGCAGACCGCATATAAGATGCGTCCGCTCGCTCCGAGCGCAGTCGGCGTTCTTCCTGAGAGGAAAGGAATAGGTGCCACAGTGGAAGGGTCCCGACTAATTTCGACCACCTGGGGATCTTTAACGTGCACTGACATCGCACAGCACACGGGCGCCTTAGCGTTTTTCCTCCATAAAGACGTAGCCGCCGCGGTCGGATTCGAACCCGGGAACTCGGGATCAGTAGCCGAGCGCTCTAACCACTGAGCCACAGCGGCGGGTCAAGGCCAAAGAATAAAACATGTTTTCAGGCTTCAGCGTCATCAATCAAGATCACGTGGCTCGGTGCGTCGCTGAGAAACCCTGGAACTCCCTGACGTCCTCCATTCACGTGCTCCATCACAGCAGCGGTGGTGGCCACCTCCCGTGACGGCAGCAGTGCTGACTCGGGCCCTGGCCCAATTTGCTCTGGTCCGTGGCCTGCAGGAACATCGGTAACATGGCTAGAGGCGGAGCTTTCTTCCTGTTTGAGACCTCCTTGCCAGTGCTGCATCTGCATCCCTGCGCGAGCTTGACATTCTAGAAGAATTGACATTCTAGTTGGAGCAATTTGTCTTCACTGCATACGGCCTCCACATTGAGTGCAAGTAACGAACTGGAAGATTTCTTAAAAGATTGGCTGCTATGGGGCAAATTAAATCTGAAAATTTGGTTAATATATGAAGTAATTAAAAGAAGAGAGCAGACCACATATATGAACGTATTGCACAGAAGTAAAAAAATCACCCGGCGCGGTTGCTTAGCGGCTATACGCCTTTTCACTGTTTACAAACACGCGCCTCCGGCGCTCATTGGCTGTTCCCACTAAACTTCCGGCGAAGAACTTCCGGCAGTGTTTTTCAGGCGGCGCGATACGGAGACCCCGACTATCCGTGCGTGTTTTGAGGCTGTGCTTACGTTCATTGTGCGTCGCTTGTACAAAAATAATGTCAAGTGATTATTTTAAGAAGCTGGACACCGAGGCGCAAGTGCGGTACCGCGCGAAATTTTCGTTCAGAGGTGAGGAGCTGCCCGACGCTCTCGACGACGACGTTGTCCGGTTCGCCTTTACATCGGGCCCACGAAATCTGCCGCCTGTGACAGTAGCAGATATTTATTTGTATCTTGTGGAAGGCGTGTGTTTTTACACGAACGAACAGTTTAAGTCTTACAAACTTGAAGATGCGTACAACGCATTCATATGCGGGAAGGTGAAGCAAGTGAAATCTTTCAAGGCGGGAGCGCACGGAGACGGCGTTGTTGTTATTGCGGCGACTGTGGAAGCCAGCCAAACGCTTTCGCAGTCTTACAAGGCGTGGTGCATCGTGAAGGAGGATGGAACCATCGAAAGTGCGCATTGCACTTGCATGGCCGGGTAAGTAGGCGAATCATAATAAGAGCTACAATGCCATGAGCCTTTACCTTGCCTTATTTTTCATTTTTATGAATCAAACCACAAAGAATGGAGACTTTCCCGTTTTCGAAAATTCTGTACTAGTTGCGTTACAGCGCAGAAAAGCGCTACTGTTCGCCTAACTATGCGCGTGTAATGAAATGTTTGCCATACTGCCGTAATTCGTCATTGTAAACTTTGTTTCCTGTGCTAACAGCCGCCCGAGCGCGGCTTTATCGCTTTGCTCGCCGCATGCAGATTTGTCCAGAATTATCTCGTTTTGTTTGTGACACGCTGCCGCATCTGGGCTGTTCTAGATTGTACTTGTCATTTGTAACATGTTATCTGTAACTTTCCATACTGTCTATTTCGAGGATCGCCAAGAGCGCTTGTGATCACCGACGCATATTATTCATTCGTGGGGCGCAACTCAGCCCAATAATCCGTTTGTTCAGGCAGCTGTTATTGGTCTCCATGCAAGTCTGCTTTATTAAAGCCACTACTTTGCGACAATATTCATGTCATAGTTAGCCAGATCATTTGTCGATGCTTGACTGCATGATGTTGCATTCATCCTAATCGAGTTGCCTTGTGGATGACAAAAGTCGTCAAATCTCACCCTCCAGCTTTCTTTTGTACAAGGCATTTAAACTTTTTCAAGGGCCACAGTTCTCACCAATAATTACAGTTGTTTGTGAACTTTTTATTTCTCATGTTTCCTACTTATTTTTCAGCCTTGGGGAATGCTGCACACACGTGGCTGCACTCTTGTTTAGAGTTGAGGCAACTGCGCAGTATGGCCTGAATGACCCGTCCCCAACTGATGTTGCATGTAAATGGATTGAGGCATCAAAGGGAAGCACAGTAAGTCTTTGTTTTCATTCTGCCGTGAACAGAGTTGTGAGCAAAATTGTAATTGACACTGAACTTTCCACAGGCAGCACCAGTCTCGGAGATTGAATTTTTTAAGCCCAAAATAGGCCGTGCACCACCCCAAGTCAGCGAGGCACCAGACTACTCAGTACCAGTGCTCACGGATGAGCAAGTGTCAAGGTTTCTTCATCAAGTGAAGGTAAGGACTTCTCATTAAATAAATTTTGATACATACGTAGAGGAAGGACACACACAAAAAATGCTCACTGTTTGTGCAACTGTAAAGAACCAGATCCACTGACATTGCAAATAGGGCACTAATTCCAATACTGTTTTTTCAGGAAATTGCACCAAACACTTTGATCCTGACTTCAATCTCTGACAGCGAGGACACAGATTCTGCCCCTGAGACAGCTGCCCTGGAACCTGTACGAGTGGGCAGATGCAAGCAACTCTCTGCGAAACCGCCCCTTGCTGAAATATACCAAGACCTCGACATAGACGAGGGAAAAAAAGTGGAACTGACAGCTGCATGCTGTAGTGAAATTGAGGAAGCTACTCGAGGCCAAGCAAGGTCACCAAGATCACTGGAGGATCACTGCCTCTGTAATGCACCGTGTCGCAGCATGCAGCACAGGTGCAGCAGGCCTTGTTGCGGAGATTATGGGATACGTGAAGACGCCTCAAGTTTCCAACCTGCGGTGGGGCTCCGAAATAGAGAAGAAAGCTGTGCAGGCATTTATAGAAACGGAGTCTCAAAAACATGTGGACTTCAGTCTTCGAGACTGTGGTCTTTTTATTGCAAGGAGCATGCCTTTTATTGGAGCATCTCCAGATGCACTAGTGTCTTGTTCATGCTGTCCAAAATCAGTACTAGAAGTGAAATGCCCTGCAACTATGAAAGATGCTTCACTGACGAAGGGCTTAACTAAACTGGCATATCTGAATGAAGACTTGCAGCTCAAGCATAACTATGCCTATTACACACAAATTCAGGCTCAAATGGCTCTAACTTGGCTGTGTCAGGCATATTTTGTGGTATTTACAGGTTCCTCTCTAACAAAAGAAATCATAAGCTTTGACGAGACATTTTGGGCACCTACTAAACTCAAGGCAGCAAACTTTTTTTTCACCTACATATTCCCGGAACTACAGTCAATGCACATCTTCAGTCAAATCGAACGTGCAAAGAAGACATGTCACTGCCGAGGCACCAAGTTGGGCCACATTGTGGAATGCTCACTCTGTGAGGCAACGTTTCACCTCAAGTGTGTAAAACTTAGACGCACACCTCGACAATGGATTTGCACTGCATGTCAACATAATGGGCAGACTGCTGATGAGTAAGGACAAGGCCAGAGGAGCTAGTGCTGCTGCTTTTCACATTCCCTGTTTGAAGTGTACAGGGTCTGTTCGCTTTACTGAAGTCGTGTCCTCCACAACAGCTGAAAGCGTTGCCATTCAGGCAGCTCTCAAGAAGCTAGGGTCTTGTACGGCTCAACCTGTTGTTATCCTGTCGGATGAATAAAAATCTGCCCTTCAAAGGTTAGAGTGTGGGTTCCCTACTGATGCTTTGTGTCTTAGCGGTCTAAGTTTGTTGCATAATCTGAGCAGCAGAGGCTTCTCTATACGCTTCCAATGTTCAATGGGTGGCCTCGCATACAGGTCGCGCTCGCGCTAGATTATGTAATTTAGTTACTGTAGGCGCCGCTACGGTGGAGCAATTGTAGGCAGAAACCTCAAGGCTAACCCTGTAGCTTACAGCATCTCAACTTAAGCACAAGCTTTTTTTTTTTGCTGAACACTCCAAGTGTTATATTTTATCACATTCGAAAGGCAGATAAACACTGCTTGTTTGACAAAATATGTTCACTTCAAGGACTAATGTCGGATGCATTTGTCGGATGTGCAAACTCTAATATAATAGATTTTAAATACAGTACGCCTTCACGTCCCAAGCAGGGAACATATAAAAAAAACTGATACAGAAGCAAACAGCAAGTAAAAATTTGAACACCTGCTCTGAGGACAGAATAACTATACAAGCAGAAAACAAAAAGCCCAATTCTCAACATGTGAAAACAAGCAACAGGAAATACTTAAAAACTGAGTCAAACAATATGCAGTAATTGACTGCAGAGAGTGCAAGAAAATAGAATAAACAAATGTGAAAAGATCAATGTGGGCAACATCAACAACATGAATTATTGTGTACACACAGTGCAGACACGTTGGATGTAGTAGAAAAGATAAATACATGCAATGAAAAGCATGGTCACACACACATGAGCACTTGCTGTTCTATCACAGTGTGTGTACACGTAGTGCAGACACACTGGAAGTAGTCGAAAACTTAAGTACACACTATGAAAGTATATGCAATGATTGTCAGTATGGTCACACACACATGAGCATTTGCTGTTCCATCACAGCATGTCTGTATTCATGTTTCCTCACAGCACCGCACTTTCGTGGAAGAGAGTTATGAAGCACTTCTGCGCTGAGAATTCTTAATGATAGGGGTTTGCAGATTAACTAAAGCAGAGCACACCACCACCACTTTATCTATGGTTGCGAGGTTCTTGTCGCCAGTCCTCTTCACGAAATTCAAAGGCAGCACAGTCTGGAAAATTCTGAAAACTTTCAATCTTTGTATGGCCCTTTCAACATGGATGCGCACGCTAGAGACTTTCCTAGACGTTGTGACCTCAGCACCAGGTAGCTGGGCACGATTCTTAGTGATGGCATGAGAAGTGTTGCACCTCGTGCAGCAAACATCTCACCGCATCTAAATCCTCGGTCAACAAGAAAAACATCCCCTTCCTTGACCTTGTCTAGGAGACCACTGCGTAGAGTAATCTCCTTGTCAGGCGTCCTGCCTCCCCATGCTTTTGATACGAAAGTTATTGCTCCTGAAGGTGATATTACAACTAGTATTTTTACTGTATTATGGTGTTTGTAATGAGAATATGTCTGGCTCCTTGCTGTCATTAATATCGGCCTTTGTATGAATACTTCAGTACAATCAATGATGCCAGTTACACCATCAAAAAAAGGGTCCTGAAGTGCCGCTGGCCGATTAGCTTGAAGTGTCTGTCGGGAAGGCCAGATTATCAACTTTGTCATGTTTGCAGCAAGAACATCAAGCCATGCATGAAAAATTGAACTGACAGTGGCATTTGAGATGCCAAATCTGCATGACAAATCTTGGGTAAGGAGACCCAAACGAAGTCTCATGAGTACCATGATGAGTTGTGTTTCTGCATCAAGCCATGTGGCACATGACGGCTTCCATGCTGACAGCACAAACTGCAGGAAAGCAGTGAACATGGCTGTAGATACAAACCCTGTGTAAAACTTTACTGTTTTGGCTGACTGCATTACCACTTCTTTGGTTATAATAGCATGGTTTTTATGCTTGTTTTCAAGTTCACCAGCCTTTTGCTTAGCTGCTGAACACTCTTCCTCCAGAGAGGCCAAACGCTGCTTAAGCCTGCCATTCTCTTCAATAAGATGGGATATATTCTGCATGCTGAGATCAGTTTCTGTTTCCATGTGGCAATTCTCTACCACGGAAACAGTTGCAGTCGCAGATAGTGCAGTATCATCCGCGTCTTGTCCTGCGCCAGTCGTGTTGAGCCCACAGTCAAGCACACTTGGCCCAGGATTACATGCAGCAGGTCTGGATGCTTCCTTCAATCCATCCTTTCGAGCAGCGCGTTGGAACCTAGAAATTTTCTGGGCCACATTTCCAGAGGCACGATAAGGAAATATGGAGGGGACATAGTCGGGATGTGTGGGGTCAGATGATGGTTTACCTAAAGAAAGGAAAGAATGTTTGAAAATTAGTAGCCACATGTGCACTCCCAAATGCAAAAAAAACAAAAAAAACAGGCTGAAATGCACCAAAGCAATATTGCCCAGGACTTCTCTAGGAAAAGAAAGAAACACTAAGGGTTCCTTGGTATGATTACATACTTTACGTTCTGCATTTGTAAGTAAGAAACTGCACAAAAATATTGAATCAAGCAAGTTGGAAGCATTTCATTCTTTTTGCCAGCACTTGCAGGCGATCGAATTAATTTCTCCAGCCGCTGAGAATAGTAGAACAAAAAGTGCATCGAATGATACACCAGCGTTTTTGGATTTCGTCCCTGTAGAAAAGTTGATGCAGCGAACGGGATCGAACACACGACCAGAAGGTTAGCAACAGACGCCTGAGCAATCGCGCCAGATATGCGCATAAAAGAACACCAACCGAGTCAGGCATTACAACAATAAGATGCTTTGGCCCGCATCGCAGCAAAAACTGCCGCTCATAAACTAAGCATCAACTAAGCGCTCGATTACTAAGCCGGGATACCTGGGTTCGATCCCGGCCATAGCGGCAGAGTTTTGATTGACGCGACACGCGTCTAGAAAGCGACCGTGTGCTGTGCAAATTCAGTACACATTCAAAACCCTCAGGTGGTCTAAATTATTCTGGGGCACTCAACTGCGCCGTTTATCATAAGCTGAGTTACTTCGGGACTTTATATGCCCGTAAATCACACACACTCGCATTGCTGCATGATCGAAACTGCACTGCAAGCGTCACAAGCTGGCTAATTGCCCTGGAAATGGCTAAGCGACGCCTTGCACGCACAACTAACCGCAAAACAGTGTTTCCTTACTTCACGGTGCAATTTTTACTGCTAGAGATGCAGCCGCTGATTAGGCGAATGCGGTCGCGACGATTGCCAACCCGCAACGTTCAATCCAGTCAACGTTCAATCTCAAAGCGCACATAAGACGTGCAGGAATTAGCTGCGGCACAAGCAGACATCATAAATCTGTTCTCACCTTGAACGAAATGAGCAGAACAAACATGGGAGCTTTTCGTAGGCATCCATCGGTCCCGCCGAACTGCTGCTATCCAAGCGTTTCTACGCTCGGCGTCTGCCGGAAACCTGAAAGTGCGCACCTGCGACAGGAGGTTGGTTCCAGGTCGCAAGCTGCAACCTGGCACACAACAGCACGGTCCACGTCGTGATGGGGTCACGGAAGATGTTTTTCCACCCGAAAACATAATGCAACAGGGCGACCGCGCCGTACTTTGGCCGTGCTACAAACACAAAAGAAAAACTCGCCTCGACCCTGCGGCTCGCTCGCTCGCTTCGCGGGGAGACCGGAAGTTTCCTGGGTGTCCATCCGGTTTGCGGCGCTGTGGCTCCCCCTGGCGGCTATGAGCCCGTGAAAAGGCGTATACGTTCGCTTGCTGAGCTGAATAGCGCGTGGTCTCGGCTGCGGCGTCCGCGTTTACGCAGAGGTGAACTGCAAAAGATGCCCCTTTGCTGCACAATGTCAGCTGATGTTAAAGAGCACCAGGTGGTCGAAATTATCTCGGAGCGCTCAATTGCGCACTTTTTTGTACCTTCCTTATTTCACTCCCTCCTGTCTTCTCGACGTGATTGAGGTGTCCACCGTGAAACGACAGCACAAGCAAAGTCAACAAGAAGGGGGGAGCCTGACGGGGCTTAGCCAATGTTTCGACAAGAGGACTTGTCTTCGTCTGGGAGCCCGCTCTCTACTATAGACTTCTGCCCTCTCTACTATGGACACCACACAGCTACAGCGGCTTTCCTTTCTTCAGAAGAAATTACATTCTTCGTTGAAGGCTAGTGAGCACACGGTGGTCGCCTGTTCTGTTCTGTTGTTGCCAGGAAAAATGAAAAGGAAAGTGCACAGGCCTGCACACTGGCTCAAGCTGAGCCACAATCGCTGCCACGTGCAGAAAGTCGCCTGGCCGCGTCTGAAGAGGTGTACGTGGTCGGCAGTAAAAAGTTCTCGCGTGCCCACCAGGGGCACTGCAAATTTTTCCTGGGCTTTTCACTGCATGTTCCGTATGGGTTGGCCGTCCTCTGCTGCCCGTGACCACAGAGTAATCTATTATTTAAGGAGAGATTAAAAATAGCGAATGGAAATAGAAGAAGAGGTGCTTTTACAGCGAAAACAGGGACACGCGGTGGCTGAAAAGGGCTTAGAGCACGCAGGGAAGAGAAGGGAAAAATGAAGTTACTTCGACCACAAAACAAAATTCGCAAACGCGAGGATGTAAATGCAATCAAAAACAAAAAAATATTGCACAATTTCGGTGCTTAAAGGAACGAGCTTCAGACACGAATTATTACTGTAGACGCGGTGATCCCCATTTTTATGCCACACATGAACTACCATACACACTTTAAGGGGATTGCAGTGTCTGCAGCTAACACCGCTGCGCCACTTCAAAAGGACATTTAGCAACAAGCGACACCTTCAGAATGGGCGCTTTATTATACATTACACCCATTCAAAATATAGTGTTTTAATGGATAAGCAGTTAAATGAAACAGCATCAAGGATCACTTTCAGAGCTTGCTCGGGTGCATGTACTTCTAATGTGTCATTTTAAATACACAAAGCAGCTCTTCCCACACTTTGGACGAAATGAGCTCGACACGCAGTAATGAGCGGCGAATAACACATAAAACGCCGATTACGTACAAGCGGAATGACAGAATTGCTCGAGCCGTCACAGAAATAAAAAAGCTAATGCTTTACATAGAAAAAAAAAGACTCCGGCTCGATTAGAAGCGTATGCCAGGAAAATTCATCCAGTCCATGCTATTCATACGAGCTTCGCGTGTGTCCCTGGGGATCCTTTAAAAAAAGAGTGCCCTCTGTAACAATTGGATGGGACACTTAAGGTTCGCTTTAAGAGTATGTCGCGATAGCTTAAGGGGTTATTGTTCATATATGCAAACTTGGTCATTCTCTACTTAACGTTCATAGATTACTGGGAGTCCTCACTCCTCTTCTGGCGTAGTGGCGTATTGGTGCAGAGATTATGCGATGCGCCACTGCTGCCACCGATGGGGCTTGTGCGACCCCGGCCGTTCTTCTCGGGTAGCCAGTCGCGACCAATCATGAATTTGACTGCCGCCTGCCACGGTGCGCAGTTCGCTCGCAATTGGGTGAACAGGCTGCGATGATGCCACAAGGTCACGTGACCAAAGTGGCCAACCTTCCTCCCAGGTTGCTTCTCTGAAAACTTTTTGTCAATTTTTTGCTCGCAGTCAACGATGCCGACGACGGATTTTCTGCGACACAAGCTGCTTAACACTGTCATGTTAAAATTTCCTAGCGCTGTGCGGCATGAATGAGAGTTAAATAACCACAGGTGGGGCATACACTCTAAACAGGAACACGCCTATATTGGAGTAAAAAGCAGGTAAGCTAGTCCTCTATCGCACTCCCATTGAGGGATTGCAAGATGGCAGTTAAATAATCCCAGAGTTTTTTTTTTTTGTGGTCCTTATATTCCGACCTTGAAAGTCCTTGAAGACGGATTTGTTGAGAACTGTGTGGAAGTGTTTTGACGTTATTTTGAAGCTGTTGCCTTTTTAAAACATCGCAATTATTTCGTGCGGCCACAGCGAACGCATTCCAACAGGCCTTCAAACCGCTGCACTTTTCCTGAATGGCACAAGCTTTTCTTGGAGTCCCATGTGTGTGTGTGTGCGTGTGCGTGCGCGTGCGTGCGTGCGTGCGTGTGTGTGTGTGTGTTTGTGTGTGTGTGTGTGTATGTGTGTGTGCGGTTCGTATCCCACCGGCCGCACGGCTGCTGTTTCTGCTGCTTTATAATCAAATTACTTTAAGCGACAGATTCATGGATGTATTATTCTCCCACCGTTCAGCGCTACAAATTATAAAATAGAAACATTCGCTTATGATTTCGGTGACTGTTGGTTTCCTTCATGTTTTTCATACGAGCCCCTCCTTTCCCTTTGTTTTTATATATGCATGTATGTATATATATATATATGTGTGTGTGTGTGTGTGTGTGTGTGTGTGTGTGTGTGTGTGTGTGTGTGTGTGTGTGTGTGTGTGTGTGTGTGTGTGTGTGTGTGTGTGTGTGTGTGTGTGTGTGTAGGTATGTGTGTATATGTGAGTTAAATAATTATATACAGTTCTACCTCTACAGCATATTTAACATTTCAGTCGGAATATATCCATTCCCACTTTTAAGAGCGTTACCTCATACTCATCATGTTTGCTACCACTTGCCTTCGGCGTGAAATTTTCTAAGATCGAGGAATTAAAGATGACGCCTATGTTCGGGTGCCAATGATGACGTCAATACCCAATGTGGCGGACAGGTGTGAAACCACGTGATTATGGCGTCGTATTCAAAGATCTCCGGTGGCAGAGTTTTGGAGTCTCAAATAGAAGATGGTGGTGGTGGTGGTAGTGGTTTTATTAAAAATAATAGTAAAAAGGAAGGAAAAGATTTTTGCTAGCCCCGGCATCTGCCATCGATACTGAAGCACCTGAGCTGGGGCAGCGGAAATAAAGGACAGCAGGCAGAATGGAGAAATGAAATTAAAGAGGTGAGGGGACAGGAAGAGAGGATAGGAGGAGAAGTAATATGTACAAACTATTTACACAATAAGAAATGTGTCCAGGTTATGCGCGTGATTAGTTCATTTTAGATGTATTAAACACACACGCGCACAGCACTGTGTTGGTTACAACTGGAGTGGGGCGTCCAGTTATTAATCGTTCAAGGTAGAACTCGCGGAGCGTTCGGTCACTGCGTGAAACTACCTGACAGAGAACAGACGGGACGTCAAGCCCGTGTGTTCGAGGAATGCACAGAGGCTCACCAAAGTTCGCTCACGAGTGCGCGCACTGCCCTGCGGCCACAATAGCGTCTTGATGGAGTCTGGTAGTATGTCCTGCGCCCTATAGGCCGCGAGCATATCGCGACGAGCATCGGCGAACGCGGAGCAGCGAAAAAGCAGGTGTTCTAGAGTTTATACTGCACCGCATCCGTCACACACATCACTCGTCGCGATTCCGTGACGCACCCGTCGTTCCCCGGGCCACACGCAGCCAATGCGCGCGCGGAGGATCATTGCACGTTGTGACCGTGTAGGTGCGCGACAGCCGGTGACACTGTCGATGCGCTCACCTCCCGCGATGCGAGGGTCGGGGTGCTGCTTTCCGAGATGGTCGTGGATGGCCGCACGCACGTCCTCCAGCGCAAGGGGCAGATCGCTGGCAGGTAGTTGGTGTGCAGCGGTCGCGAGGTCGTCAGCTTCTTCGTTGCCGGCGATGCCGCAGTGACCGGGCACCCACTGCGCACGCACGGCACAACCTCTCTGCGCGAGGCGCTCGATGCGCGAGCGAATTTCCCGCACTAGTGGGGTACCGCGGCCGTTAGATTGCAGGCGGCTGAGGGCGGCGCGGGAGTCGCACAGGAGAGCACTCCTGGGCGGCGGAGGGCCGAGGGTGAGCAGCAGGTCCAGCCCGAGCCGGATCCCCATCAACTCCGCCGTGGTGGAGGAGCCCAGGAAGGTTGCGTGTTGCTGGCTGTGCAGTCGCAGGGCGGGGATGGTGGCCGCCGCAGCAAGGGAGCGGCTGTCGCGGGCTACTGAGCCGTCGGTGTACACGAGGAGATGTTCCTGGAGCTCCTCGTGTATGACGGCTCTGGCCAGCTGCTGCACAGCACAGAGGGGTGTGCTCCGCTTTGCCGCGATGCCGACGATCTCTCGCTGTACCTCCGAGGCAGCAGGCCAGAGCGCGCAGGAGCCGTAGGGGGGTGGGCCTTGGGTCAATTGCTCATATTCGAGCAGCGCCGCGCCCATTCGTGAGCGCGGGTGCGAGCGCATACGCTGCAGCAGCGAGCCGCCGTCCGGTGCGCGGTGAAGCCGGTCGATGTGATTCAGTGCCCTGCGCGCTGCTTGGAGCTCAAGGGGCCACGCTCCGGCCTCGGCCAACGTTGCGGCGCACTGCGAGTTTTTGGGCAGGCCTAGGCACACGCGCAGGGACTTGCGGTGCTGAAGCTCGAGCTTCTTCCAGCACGGCTTGCGCACCGTGACGAGCGGCAGCGCATAGAGCACCGCCCCCAAAGCTGCGGCATTGTATAGACGCAGCGCGGCTTGCTGGGAGATGCCCTGGCCTCGAGCGGTGAGCTTGTGCACTGCGGCGGTGATCCTCTTCATCTGTAGACAGTCCTTGGTCGCCGCGGGGCGGAAGGAAAGGCGCCAGTCGATGTCCAGGCCAAGGTACCGCACCGATTTACGCCAAGGAATCGGAGTCCCGTCCAGTGACAGTGGCGCAAGGTGCGCGCGCGAGCGCGAAACGCAGGCCATAGCCACCGATTTGTCCGCGCTCAGCGACAGACCAAGGCCGCGCAAGCTGGCATCGATTGCTGTCAGGGCTTCCTGAAGGCACCCCCGCACGCGGAACGCCTCGCCCGGTGGTCCCCGGCACCACAGAGCTATGTCGTCTGCATATATGGACATGTACACATGGTGTCGCCCGCTCGTGGGGAGGGAGGCCGGCACCACCGACATGGCCACATTAAAGAGAAATGGTGATAGGACAGAGCCCTGCGGCACGCCCATGTCAACCGGGCGAGGCTTGGAGAGCTTACCCCCTACTCGTACGCGCATGGTGCGCCCGCTCAGGAAGCCATGAACGTATCGCAAAAGGCGCCCGCTCACACCAGCCCCCTCAAGCACCGCGAGAATTGGTGCGCGGTGAACGTTGTCAAAAGCGCCCGAGACGTCCAGTAGCAGCAGCAGCGCAACCTGGCCTGCTGCCCTGGCATGCTCCAGCGCTGTAACAACGTCCGATATAGAATCAGCCGTGCACCGCATCCCACGGAAACCCGTCTGCCGCTCGTCAAACAAATCAGCCTCCGCAGCCCGCTCGTTCAGACGCTGCAACGCCATATGCTCCATGAGCTTACCTGCCGCCGATGTTAATGCCACTGGCCGGTATCCGCTCAGCTCCGTAGGTGGGCGCCCTGCCTTTCGGATGGGACAAACGACCGCGGTTCGCCAATCCTCCGGTAGCTCCCCGCGTTCCCACACCAGGTTGATATGCTGCAGGAGGATCTGTCGTTGCTGCGCATCCAGGTTTCGTAGCATTTGGTATGTCACCCCGTCCGGTCCGGGCGCCGAGCGGCGGCGGCAGCGCTGCAGCGCATTGTTCAATTCCGCCGCGGTGAACGGCGCATCACATGGACCTTCCGAGGCGACGGGCGAGGGACTGGCGTCGCCTCTGGGGCTCTCAGGAGCAGCTATGTTAGCGGCGTTTGCGGGGTGGGCGGCGCGAACCGATCGGCAAACCGCTCTGCCAATTCTACAAAGCTCAGCCCGCTGGAGATTGCTGGGGCGGCCAGCGGTTGACGGTTTGCCTGTGGTTCGGTGATGCGCCGCAGGGTGTCAAACAGCCTCCGCGAGCTGACATCTTCCTCCATCCATTGGCATGGAGGAAGTGCGCTGAGGGCGCGCAACGCCAGCTTAAGGCGCGCGATCTCCGCGTCCCGTGCGTCAGGGGGCTGGCCGTGAGAAGCGACCGCAGGCTTGGGCCGCGCTGTACGGGACGCCGGGCAACCGGATCGCCGCTGCCGCTGCCGGCGCTGCCGTTGCTTCTGTGTCTGCTGCTGCTGCTGCTGCTGCTGGGGTGTTCCCCTGACGACCTGCGCATAAGAAAGAGCGCGCGGCGTCTGCTGATGTTGCTGGGCTGGGGCCGCTGTCTCAGCCTGGACGACGGCTCGGACAACCCGCCTGGACATCGGGGCCATGGATGTGGCCATTAAAGTCTTGAGGGACGCCATGGCGCTCGCTCACCAGACAGGTGGTCTAAATTGATCCGGAGCCCTCCACTACGGCAACTATTTATTATTTCACAACCATCAGCCTCCTTTCCCATACGGTGCGGTTGGGGTGTCCACCCAGATGAGAGAATTTACTGCACTGTTTCCTTTCCTCAAACAGCCTATTTTTCAAAGGCCAATTTTCGTTGTAGAGCACACGGGTGTTTTTGTTCTGTTCGTCGTCAACAGGGTCAATCAAAATGAAGAGTAACAATAAAATCTCCGCTTCGCGTAAATCTCATATTCTAATATGACACTGATTAAAATTTCGATGCTACGCCCTCAGTATACAATCAGCGTTGGAATCAAGCAATTGCTTCACTTAGACGTAGAATTTGTTGAGCAGAACACTCTTACTGGGCCACTAATTTTTTGTGCGCTATATGCATTAGCTAGCGGTACCTAATCAAGTAAGCACCAGCTCCATTTGCGGTCAGCGGTGCACAGTTGATGATTCGGCTAGCGTTTCGTTGTGCATAAACGCGACCTTAAAACCTCGTGTTGATGTTTACCGCCAGTTGGTTTTTGTAACAAGTTTTCTCGGCCAGATATATTATGTTCTCCCATGTACCCTTTTTTGTACACATTTGATTGCTTGCCTAGCGGGCAAACAAGCTCCCCTTATTGTATTTAATAAGCTATGCCTAGCCAGCCCGTCGTCATAAGCTTTATTCTTTATATTAGGGCGCTCGGGTACTGATCCGAAGTTCCCGGGTTTGAACCCGACCAGGGCGGCCACGTTTCAATGGCGGCAAAACGCCAAGGCGCCCGTGTGCTGTGCGATGCAAGTGCACGTTGAGGATCCCCAGGTGGTTGAAATTATTCCGGAGTTCTTCACTACGGCACCTCATTCTTCCTTTCTTCTTTCACTCCCTCCTTTATCCCTTCCCTTAAGGCGCGGTTCAAGTGTCCGCCGATATATGAGACAGATACTGCGTCATTTCCTTTCCCAAAAACCAGTTATTATTGTTATGAATATTATAATAATAATAATTATTATTATTGTTATTATAATTATTACATTTATGAACTCTTTCGAAACTTGGGAACACTTAAGTTCACCTTGCAAATATGGCGCGATAATTTTAAAGTGTCTGTACGGTCGCTTGGGTATTCCTTGGGGCACCATTACGCAGATATCGGCAGCTTCTCACGTAACATCACATAGGTAGATGGATGGAAAAAAATTGGCAGTGCCTTAGCTCGGCTGTGCCAGGATATAGAGAGCGAGAGCTACGTTTCCCTGGCTGAGCTTGTTGTGGTCACTGTTTGTTTAGCAATGAGAGGCTTTGGTATACACATCTTTTATTCATTTTGTTTGACAGAGAAAAACACTGCCCGATTGTTTTTGAAGTAGCATGCAGCGATCTAAATTTTTTGTTACAGTATGTGGATTTGGTAGGGCCTCTTTAGTATACAAGCTATATAGTAGTTCCCCATTGTGTAGTCTGGATGTGATGGTCCGAAGCTAAATTAAACTCAAAATTTTCTTTCATACACTGACTAAGTGTCTTCTTTGCTGTTAAAATAACCCAAAGTAACACACAACTGTGAAACATTACCGTAGTCTGGTATACACGTGGCAACCACATCAATCATCTGCTTGACAGATGTTCCCGGTGCCACGTAGACTCCTTGGATAAATGCCGCTTTTCAGAAGCCAAACACAGATGGCTTCACCATTATTCACTGCGTTCGAAGGGAGATGTCTGACAGCGGTGATACATTGTTTAACGTACACCCAGATTCCAGCCTACATATTTGGTTCAAGCCAACTGCCAGGCAGCAACCTTTGTATAGAAAGAGTTAATCTTCTCTTATCTATACCACCGTTTAGCAGCGGCTGGACTCTCCTTCTCTGCATGCATGTCAAACGTTGTGATACGGACGCCCACTACGTCTCCGCCTTTTAAACGCAATGCTGTGTATGTGGGGCGGGGTTCGGGTGATAGAGAGGCGTGCGGCGAGGTGGCAACGAAGAACGCGGCGCATCTGTGGTGTCTCTGGTTACCATGGTATCAGCGCATGCGCTCAACTGCTCATCCATGTGACGTCACGTTCGGCTTGGACGCTGGAGCGGGCGCGCGGCCGCGGCGACGGCGAAGTGCACGGCGCACTTTGCTCCTCTTCGGTTGCCATGGTTAGGGCGCATGCGCACAACATGCCTTTCCCATGAACCGCGAAATGCTCGACTGGTAGCCCACTGTAGCTCTCACTACAAAACTTTATTGGCGAACGATTTAATGTGCTCTTGACCCTTACGGGTCACGGCGCCATGGTCGATATTCGGTCCAGGATTGCGCACTTGACAGCTGCCAGCGTGGCTCGGCGTACAAGAAATCATTGCGCTTCCTTGTCCTGGCTGGCCAGCAAGTGCTCCCACTGCAGCATGCGTCACACTCGGATGGTCTATTCTTGGCTCTAAGTCTGCCTTAGGGCAGGTGACTTGCTCTAGTGTAGCTTTACCCTGGCACCATGGACATTTGTCTGCATATTGTGTAGGAAAGATATTTTTTAGTTTGTGCAGGTGCTCGCAGGTACCGGTTTTTAGTCTGCGCCAGCGTGCGCCTCGTCTTTGGTTAGCATTTTGTGTAGGTTGGATAGCGTTTCCGCCGACCATTGTAATGATCGAGTATGTCCGAGTACGTGGGGTAACAGGGTCAAAGGTGCCCGTGGTGCAAAGTGTTTAGTCTGCTCGGTTGACGTACCCTCCATTTAACTCGTCTGCAGCCACGTTGCCCCTCTTCCCCTCATGTCCTGGAACCCATACTATATTATTTTTAGTGTTTATGTGTCTTTTCGTCGTGTGAAGAATGTGATTGGCGATGCTGTCTATCCTGCCTCTTGTGTTGTTTCTGCATGCTTGTGTAGAGTCGGTCACTATAGTGATGTTTTGTCCTGTTCCGTTGGCGTGCGATATTGCTGGAGCAACGGAGGCCTCTTCAGCTGCCTCCATGGTTGGGTTGTTTATGGCTGCTCTGGTTATTTCTTTCCCTTCTTCGCCTCTTACAACGGCGATCGTTTTGCGTTGGTATCGGTACTTTGCTGCGTCCGTGTAATCTACGCTGGGATTGTCGCTGAATTCTCTGCTCAGGGCTCGGGCTCTCGCTTGTCGTTTTTTATTATGCATATTGGGGTCCATGTGTCCATGTGTAATGGGTCCATGTGTAATACATTCTGTTGTATTACACGTCATCACACATAATAATCTATAGCGCTAATTAATGGCCCTTAAAACTCAGTTTTCCTTGAATGTCATCTGCGCACACTGCTGTGTGACGTGCTTGTACAAATCCTCTGTTTATCCTCCTGAACGAACATCCTGATTTGTGAAGAAGTAGAGGGCTCCTCTCCCGACCGAAAGAATTTCGGTTCACTTCCGCTTGACAACCTTTTAGAGCAAAAGCTTTACTAGCCTAGTGGTGCCCATTTCGCTGCGTCTGCACGAATGACCTTGAAAAGGATTAGCGGAGTTACGTAGATAGATAGATTAAGAGGAGGAGTGAAAGGCAGGGATGTTAACCAGAAAGGGGTTCCGGTTGGCTACCCTGCACTAGGGAAGAGGGATTAGGGGACTAAAAAGAGGAAGAGAGAAGGGAAAAAAGGCATAACACACACACGCACAACGCTGTCACAATTTGTCGCTCAATCCAGTTGCTCTCAAGTAGGCAAAGAGGGCCTTGTATGCCTTGAGGGCAGTCGACTGCTGTGGCCACGGACCGAGGATCTTATGCTCTGTTAATGGGCGAGGATCGAGGCGGTCCAGGGCACAACAAAGTGTATTTCTTGCACTCGCAAATGCAGGGCACTCACAGAGAAGATGAGCGATGGTCTCCTCGCAACCACAGCTCTCACAGGCAAGGCTGTCGGCCATCCCCATCCGGAAAGCATAGTAATTGGTAAATGCAACACCGATCCATAAACGGCATAACAGTGTTGCGTCGCGACGTTCTAAGTTACGTGGAAGACGAAGGCGCAGTTCAGGGACCAGTGCCTTGAGGCGGAGGTTGCAAAACTCTCCCGTGTTCCACGCTGAAAGTGTGAGCTCCAGCGCCAAAGGGCGAAGCCCACACGCAGCGTCAGGTCTTGATATTGGGATCCTCACTGGAAGTCCATCGTTGTGAGGAGAACGGGCAGCCGCATCGGCCTGGCGATTACCGTTAATACCACAGTGTCCTGGCAGCCATTGAAAAATGATGTCATGACCTTTTGAAATGGTGCCGTGGTACAGTAGACGGATCTCAGCAACAAGTTGCTCCTGCGACCCGCGGCGTAGCGCAGCTTCCAGGGCTTGAAGGGCTGCTTTAGAGTCGATGAAAACCGTCCAGTCATGTGGAGGTTCTTGACTGATGAACTCTACCGCAGCCCGTAAGGCTGCGAGTTCCGCACCAGTTGAAGATGTTGGATAGGTCGTCTTCACTTTCATGAAGATGGATCTGGCCGGTATCACCACCGACCCCGCAGAACTGGTCGAGTGAACTGATCCAGCTGTGTAAATATGTATGCGGTGACTGTGGTAAGAATGCAGGTGATTCAATGTCAGTTGTTTGAGAGCGGGCAAGTGATACACCAGCTTTCTTTGTAATGCCAGGAATATAGAGGTGAGCCCAAGGTTTATGAAGATTCCGTAGTCGAGAGCACGGTCTTGACGCAGGGGTGAACTTCGATGGAAGATATGCGCGATGGGCTTCAATGACTTTGACGAATGTAGTACGCGGCCTAATTATTGGGAGTGTTGCGAAGTGATGACAGGAAACCCGTGTGAGGTGCCGAATATGTGGTCTCATGGTGTCAACAGCAATGTATGTAGTAACAGGTTGTTCCCGGGCAACAAGAACAGTTGCTGCTGTTGATGCACATTTAGGCAGTCCAAGACAGATACGGAGAGCCTGTGCTTGCACACTTTGAAGAGTCTTGATATTTGTTTTTCTAATGGAACTGAATATCGGAAGACTGTACCGCATGTAGCCCAGAAATAGGGAACGGTATAGTTGTAGCATCGAGCGCACTGATGTGCCCCAGGACTTTCCCCCGAGGAAGGAGAGGGCGTGGACAATCGAAATTAATCTCTTTCTCATGTCGTAGATATGTGGACTCCACGAGAGGTTCCTGTCGATGACAGCACCAATGAATCTGTGGCTTTTCTCATAGGGAATGGCTTCGCCATTGATGCGAGTGGTGTAACGTGACATTATTTTCCGTGTGAACGCCACAAGTGAACACTTTTCGGTCGAAATGTTCAGGCCCTGCAAGCGAAGATAAGATGTCAATATCGATGCCGCTTTTAGAAGTCTTGCACGAACTTTAGGACGGGTCACCCCTGATGCCCAAATACAGATGTCGTCTGCATATACCGAGGTCTGAGCAGATTGTGGCAATACGTCGACCAGGCCGATAAGAGCAAGGTTGAAGAGAACTGGGCTCAGCACTCCACCCTGAGGAACTCCGCGCGAATTTCTGTGTAAGGACGTTGGCACGTCCGCAGTCAGGACAAAAAACTACCTCTCTGATAAATAGCTGCGTATCCAGGTGAACGTGCGGCCTCCGATCTCAGCAGCTTCCACTGCGCCGAAAATGGCCTGATGCGTTACGTTGTCGTACGCGCCCTTGATATCCAAAAACAATGCCACGGTCAATCTTTTCAAACTTTTGCTGTGGTGCACCGACGTTACAAGGTCAACCACGTTGTCGATAGAAGAGCGGCCCCGTCGGAACCCAGACATGATGGTTGGATAAATCTGATATCGCTCCAAGTACCATTCCACGCGTGTGAGCAGCATTCTTTCCATGACTTTGCCGACGCAGCTGGCGAGTGCAATTGGACGGTATGATGAAAGGTCAAGCGGTGATTTCCCCGGCTTAAGAAGTGGAACCATACGACTGGTTTTCCAATCATGAGGAACTATGCCAGCAGTCCATGACTTGTTATAAGTGTCCAAAAGAGCCCGTCGAGTTTCTTGGCCAAGGTTAGCAAGTGCGGAGTACGTCACACCATCGGGCCATGGTGATGATGACTTTCTACAACAAGCCAGCGCAGCATCAAAAGAGAGAGAGAATGAAAAGGAAACGCAGGGAGGTTAACCAGATGTGAGTCTCTGGTTTGCTACCCTACACTGGGGATGGGGGATAGGGTTAGAAAGATGACAGAGAGGAAAACGCAAAAAAAAGGAACGTGCACACATGGAGACACACACACACACACAAGTTCGTGGTCAAGTTCGTGGCTAAGGCATGCCCTCTGTGGACTGTACTGCGGGCAGGAGCACAATATATGGCCAATTGATTCTTCATGGCCGCAGTGGTCACAGGTTGGGGTGTCGGTCATCCCTATGCGGAAGGCATAGGCTTTAGTAAAGGCAACACCCAACCAAAGTCGATATAAAAGTGTGGCGTCTCTACGGCGAAGCTGGGATGGCGCTCGAAGACTTAATGTTGGATCAGTCGCGTATTTCTTAAATGTGGCTCATTCCATTGCGACTCGGTGCACTGCCGAGCAAGTAGGCGGAGCTTCCGTGCCGCGTCATTTCTAGAAAGAGGAATTGGGACGTGGCGCTCCTCAGTATGGGCTGAGCGGGCAGCGTGATCCGCCCGTTCATTGCCGATAATCCCGCAGTGACTTGGAAGCCACTGGAACGTTATTTCATGCCCGGCATCACTTATATAGTGTAACGTCTCTGTAATATGGAAGATTAGTTGTTCGTGCGGTCCGCGTCGTAGAGGTGACAGTAGAGACTGCAGTGCCGCCTTCGAATCGCAGAATATTGTCATTTGTGTGGCGGTTCATCACCAATGTGATGAAGGGCAGTTAAGAGCGCTGCGAGCTCTGCTGCCGCCGATGTTGTCGCGTGGGTCGTCTTAAATTTGATTGTTGTAGCTTTCGCTGGAATGACGATTGCCGCCGCGGAGCTGCTTGGAAGGACAGATCCACCAGTGTAAATATGCGTTGAGTCACGGTAGTTCTCGTACAAATGTAGTAGCGTGAGCTGTCTAAGGGCTGGCGATGACAGATCAGCTTTTTTCGAGATACCAGGTATTGCGAGGTTGATTTTTGGCTGAGCGAGGCACCATGGAGGGATCGAAGGTCTCGCAGCCGGAGTGAAACAAGCTGGCAATGATTCATCATATGCAGTTATCGTTTGGCTGAAAGATGTGTGTGGCCTGTCCGCTGGTAGAGAGGCTAATTGGTGACGAGGATTCCTGGCTAGATGCCTTATATGGGTCCTGAGTACTTCAATTTCAATGTGGGTCTTGACAAGGTGGTCTCTAGCGATTGCTATCGTAGCCACTGTTGAAGCACTCTGAGGCAGGCCTAGACAGATCCGGAGCACTTGACCCTGAAGACTTTGTATTGTGCGTAGATTCGTTTTGCCTTTGTTGTTTATTGCTGGCAAGCAGTATCGCAGAAATCCTAGAAAAAGCACCCTGTACAGTTGTAACATGGCACTAGGCGACATTACCCACGTCTTGCCAGCGAAAAACTTGAACAGGTGGCAGATGCCTGTCAACCGTTTTTTCACGTATGATATGTGTGGGCTCCGTGACAAGTCCCTGTCGATTATGACACCTAGAAACTTGTACGATCGGACCCGTCGTATTATTTGGCCATTTATCATTACACTGTAGTTTGCCATGGGTTTGCGCGTAAATGGCACTAGTGCGCATTTCTAGGAAATTTCCAGGCCTCGATTACGGAGGTAGATAACAGTTTGTGTGGCGGCTCTCTGAATTCTCGCTCGCAACTGTAGGCGTGTTACTGCAGATGTCCATATGCAGATGTCATCCGCGTACATTGATAGCCTGACTGTGGTTGGCACGTGCTCAAGGAGAGCAATTAGTGTTAGATTAAATAACACGGGGCTAAGTACACCGCCCTGAGGGACGCCGCGGTAGCTATAGTGAAGAGAACTATGGCCTTCCTCAGTGCTTACAAAGAAGGATCGCATGGATAGATAGCTCCGTATTCATTGAAACATCTGACCACCCACTCCTACCTCTGCGAGAGCAGAGAGGATGGCTTCATGCGTAACGTTGTCATACGCCCCTTTAACTTCGACGAATAAGGATGCGCAGAGACGCTTACGGCATTACTCATGTTGAATGTAGGTCACCAGGTCGACGACGTTATCGATCGATGATCGACCGCGTCGGAAGCCCGACATGGCATCTGGGTAGGTGTTGTGGTACGCAGCATCAAGTTCTTCCATGGAGAATAGTACATCCATCCAAGAATCCCGTGAGGGTGGAACATTGTCGCAGTGCAGCGTTGCGCCTGGATTCGGAGGGCCTGTTATTCTTGCGCAGAAATCTTCCGCTACTTCAACCACACTGCGCCTTTGTTGGAGCGCTACGGATTTGAACGGGTAGCGCTGTTGAGGGTGCGTGTGAAGACCCCGAATTACACTCCAAACGCGTGACAAAGGCTTCCGTGGATCAAGTGTTTGGCAAAATGTCCTCCACCGTTGTGTTCGTAGTGCCTGAATTCTGCGCTGAATCTTCTTCTGTATGCGCCTAGCATCTCTTAGGTCTAGGCGCGACTTTGTGCGTCGGTATCTGCGCTCTACCCTGCGCCGTTGTGATCGCAGTCGCTCCAATTCGAAGTCAAAATCGGTGTAGTTAGCGACAGGGTTAAAGGGGCAGGAGGCGTGTTCCATGGCCTCCTTAATTTTTTGTTCAAGACCGGTAGAGAAGCCCTCTGCGCAAGAAGACTCCATAAGTAATTTAAAAACTGTCCAGTCAATGCGCTGCCTACACGTGGCTGGGGAAAATGTGGAATGGCCGGTAATAATCAGATAGGTTGGGATATGGTCGCTGCCATGGGTTTCTACATCCGAAAACCACCGGACGCTTTTGTTAAGGCACTTTGAAACGAAAGTCAAGTCCAAGCAGCTGCTATAAGTCACCCCTCGTATATAGGCCGGGCTTCCGTCATTCAGGCACTGGAGGTCATGGTCAGAGGCGAAGGACACAAGCTGTCTTCCCCTAACGTCCATCCTAACGCCTCCCCACATGTTGTGATGAGCATTGAAGTCACCCATAATAACCCACGGAGCAGGTGTAGCTGCCATCAAACCACTCAGCCTTCTGGCGTGGAAACGACTTGATGGCGCCAAGTACACCGCCAATAGCGTAAACGTCAGGTCTCGGCTCTGCACTGTGAGGTAAACGTACTGATTGTCTTCGTTCGGAGGAACTGAATGTTGCACATATGTAAGTTCACGTCGAATGTAGACGATGACTTTGCTGGATCTGTTGCACGTGGGTGATGAAAATGCCTCGTAACCGGATATTCGCAAAATTGCCGGGGTCTTCGGTTCACAAATCACAAGAATGGGGAAGTGATTCTCTTAGACGTAGTGCCGTAAATCGGAAATCCGGGACTGGAGTCCACGAGCATTCCATTGGAAAATGAAAGCTTGCTTGACTTTCTTTTGAAAAGACAGGGCCGAAGGAGCCATGATGCCGTCTACTGTAGAGCCGCAAGAACTGGATGTAGCGCGTCCAGCACTTGAAGTGCGCTATTTGCTGCTGGCGTGCGTAGGCTGGAAAGCAGAGCACGCATGGCATTCATTAGTGTCGTGAGCATTGCAATCACTTGCATATTTGTGCCATGGCCTTGATCGTGCCTGTTGGCTGGATCAGTCGTAGGCGCTGCACAATGCCCTGAGTGCGCCAACATCCCTGACGTAGTAGGCGTAGAAGGCTTTGGCAGTGGTGGCCAAGTTGCATCTGAGGCAGCAGGTCCAGCCTCACCAAGCGCCGGGCTCCCTTGAATTGGTACGGTTTTTGGTGGAGGCGGACAAGCTGCAGTTGGGTTTGGGGCATTATTGTCAAATGTGACTGCTTCCTTTTACGACTATCGGCGGCGCGAACGACGTCGTCCCACATTTTCGGTGGGTTGTTTGTGCGTAGAATGGTATCGCACCATTTGCTTCAGTACCGCCCGATCAGGAGGGGGGGGGGAGTGGTTACGCAACTCTGCTGCCATGACTCTTCCTCGAAAGACTGCGGAGTTGCGTAAGTAACCACGAGACGCACCTTGATTCGCAGCAGCTGCAGTCGCGCGCTCCGCCGTCGTCGCGGCCTCTGCGCGCTGCCTATCCAGTGTCTCGCTGTGGACGAAGCAAGTGAGCCGGAGCCGACGTCCTCGAGAGTGGGTACCCGCAGACGTCTGGCCGAGTCTGATCACACGGTCGCCGTTGCTAACCGTGCTAGGGATTTAGCAGTCGATAGGGAGCGTAAACGCGCTAAACGGCCAGCCGAAAGGAACGAAGGGCGGGAGCTTCGCCTGGCTCGCCGTCGAGCGAAAGTTTTCGAAGGAAGACAGCGACGAGCCTCGTTAGCAGCCGAGGCGGAGACTGGCGATCCGCTGGAAGTGAGTTCTCGCAGTGCGGAGTGCACGACGGCCACGTGGTCCGTCTGTCTGTCACACCGTGCTTCGGCTACGAAAACCTTGGGAAGGCACTTCTAATAGCCAATATAGCCGCTTGAGATGGGAAAATGGGGTACACCACAAGGCGCTATGTTGTCCCCGCTTTTCTAATATTGCCATGGTGCACCTCCTTGCACAGCTGGCGGGTGTCGGCGGTGTTCAGCATGCACTGTACGCCGATAACATCACGTACCATCTCTGCTACTGCGAGAAACATAGAAGAGATGGAGGAATGCCTGCAAGCAGCGGCTAGCATAGTAGACCACTGTGCTACGCACTGCAGCCTCCAGTGCTCTCCGTCCAAGTCTGAATTTGTGCATATTTGACATTCTCCGAAATGCAAAATCTCCGTTGAGCTTTTTCTCGCCAGCGGCCCCATCCGTGAAGCGCCGGAGCTCCGAACGCTCGGTATCTTCGTTAATCAGCATCGCAAGACAGACACAACCCTTGCCAAAATCCGAAAAGTCGGCGACCAGGTGGGCCGAATGGTTCGCCGCGTTTCCAACAAGCGAGGAGGGTAGCGAGATAAGGATGAGGTGCGGCTCGCCCAATGCCTTCGTAACTAGATGAGTACTTTACTCGACATCTTACCTCCGCTTATGGAAACCTGACGAAGATTTCTTGGAGGTTGTACTCCGCAAAATTTTGAAGAGTCCTCGACCTCCCAATCTCTACTTCCAATTCGCGACTAATCGCGTTGGAGGTGGTGAACACCTATCGGGAACTTCGCGAGGCGCAACTCGTTAACCAATACACGCTTCTCGCTGAGACAGTATCCGGTCGCCGCCTCTTGGACCAGATACGTATCAAACATGACCATCATACGATGGAACGGGTTCTAGTGCCCGAACTGGGGAGACGCGCCCTCTATATTCGACCTTTGCCGACTAAGATGAACAAGGAGGACCATACTGGCCGGCCGCCACTATGGCTCAAAGAAACACGTCTTCTACGTCGACATTGCAGGCCCCTACCAATCCAGGGGGAAATGGTGCACGGCTGCAGTCATACATGAGGAAAAACAAGCAGACGGCCTCTCGTTCAGATCACCCAGCTCAACTCATGCGGAGAAGGTAGCGATCGAACTCGCAGATTTCCATGCCGACTCCAAATTCATCCTCAGAGACTTTCGCGGAGCATATCGAGTTCGGTTGGATCACTACACTTGCTCACCAAATTCTTCCTCAACTCATCGCTCAATCATATCAGTCCCGCCACCAAGGCATGCCAGGTAAGGAAGCCGCCCATGAGGCAGCCCGCGCACTCACTTTCCGGGCACCAGGCTCTTCTTGGGAGGGCCTTAACCCAGATCACAGCCCTCTTATTTCTTTTTAAGATTTTACAGAACACTATCGCGCCGAACACCGGCGCTACCCAGTTCCTATGAAGAGACTGGGTAAAGCTGGCGAACGAACACTCCTTCGGCTCTTTACAAACACCGTGCTGTATCCGGCGGTTCTCAAGCAATTTGACTCTTCTTTTGACTGCCGCTGCTCTTTCTCTGGGAAGGTGGCCAACACCTTCCAGATGGTTTGGTCATGCAAGCAAAATCCTAGTTCTCCCCCTCCCCCATCACCCGTTCCCCTACCCGAGAGGACTGGGAGGCGGCTCTGCTCGGCTGCCAGCAACTATCAGCCCAATAGGCCCTGGTTGGCGGACCTGCGCAGCGGTCAGGACCAACGGGGTCCCGGAATGAGGGACTCCGCCTTCTATTGTATGGGGCGAGACCAACTAGGGGCCTCTCCCCAAGCACCTCTCTGTATATATAGATAAAGCAATGTTTATGCCGACATGACTTGGTACCCAGCAAAGTCTTAAGTTCTGTCCTTGAGCTACGGCTGTTATGTTCTGTATGAGGTGGCCAAGCAGGGGGTTACTGCATTTCAGGAATGAAGGGCTGTGAGCACATTCAGTGAGTCTGTGTAAATAATACTGTTTGCGAAGTTCTGGTTCGCTATTTTTTCTATGGCTGCCCGGATGACGTAACATTGCGCTGTGAAGACGGAAGCGCACCGTGTTAGTATTACTATTTTATTCCAATTTCCCTGTACAAACGCGCTTCCAACGTATGCATCTGTTTTTGAACCATCAGTATGAAAAGCTGCGACAGTACTGTACTTTTCCTCAAGTGTGAAGAATTCTTGTAGTTTATGTTGTTGCGGAATTTGTTTTGTTACGGAACTGTGTAAGAGTGAAATCACAGATTTCAGGTAAATTTTGCCATGGCGGCAGTGGATCTCGCCTTCGGGCAATGTTTGGCAATATGTCTAGTATACCGACGTTCCGCCACATCTCTTCAAATCGCAAGAGGAGTGGCCGAGTAGCTTGCGGCTTTTTGGTGCAGAGTGTTCTAGAAAGGCATTTTGTAGCGATAGGGTAACATAGATGCTTATGCAGTGAACGGATTTTGATAAAGTATGAGCATGTGAGCATGGCTCCTGTATCTGTAAGCTATGTTTAATTTGCTTCTACATTGAGACTATTTATGGGTGATCTCGTGTATGCACAACTGGAGAGACGCAAACTTAAATTATGTACTGGATGTAGCCGCTTAAGGTACAATGGTCTTGCTGACCCATACACTATACATCCGTAATATAGGGTAGAGCGTACTACTGAGCGGTATATTTGTGATAGACATGTCCTACCGGCTCCCCAGTGTTTTCTCGACAGCACTTTAAGTATGTTCAGGGATCGAGAAGCTTTCTTTTTCAACGCATTTATGTGAGGCAGGAAGGTGAGATTTCTGTCGCATGTAATAGCTAGATATTTATGTTCTTTTATCACGGGTAAGTCTATTTCGTTCAGGTGTAGGGTGGGATCTATCTGCATGTTTTCTGAGTTAGAAAAGTGGCCACCGGTTTCTGTGGAGAAAAACGGAAGCCATTTGGGTCTGCCCATATTGCCAGTTTATTTATTGTTAGTTGTATCTGTCGTTCGCATGTTGATGTATTCGAGGATGTGCAAGCTATCTGCAGGTGATCTACATAGAATACATAACGCACCTTGAGATGATTTTCTTCATAGAATTCATTTTTACAGTAAAAAGTGTTGTGCTCAAAATACATCCTTGAGGTACTCCGTTTTCTTGGACAAAATTCCTTGAAAAGGTTGAGCCTAGGCGGACATGAAATGTGCGTTTAGACAAAAAATATTTAAGGCAGTTCAACATACTGGCGCGGATGCCCAGTGCAGCCAGGTCCTGAATAACCCCAAACCTCCACGTTGTGTCATATGCCTTCTTAAAATCAAAGAAGACCACTAAACAGTGCTGTCTGTGTATAAAAGCCTCACGAACAGTGTTTTCAAGACGAACTAGGTGGTCGGGGGTGGAGGAAGCCCTTTTAAAACCGCATTGATGGAAATCCAGAAGCTCCCGGTCTTCTAACACGAATGTTAGTATGATATTCAATACACTTTCAAAGGATTTCGCTAGAAAGCTAGTCAGAGCTATGGGCCTATAGCTGCAGGGATGGGTAGAGGGCTTTCCGGGTTTCAGTAATGGATCAATATTGACCATCTTCCAGGCTTCGGGAAGTCTCCCCGATACCCAAACTTCGTTAAAAAAAGTAAATGTGCCTCCACAGCAGGTTCAGAGAGAGGCGCTAACATTTGATAATGTATTCCATCTGTGCTAGGTGCAGTTTGCTTACCAGCGGACAGTAGTTTATTAATTTCTTGAATTGTAAGTTATTACAGGGTTCATTTGTGCCGCCACTTGTCGGCAGTATTAGTCTTTAAGCTGTGTTTTTGTATTTGAGGAATGATTCTGTGAATTGAAATGAACTGGAAACTGCAGAAAAATGTTCGCCTAAAATATCTGCCTATTCTAAATTTGTCTGTATGCCAGGGTTTGATAGAAACGGAACTGTGATTGGGGAGTAGCTTCTATTTATCTTTTATACCATCTCCCACATTTGTTTTGACGTTATTGAGCTGTTTATTGAGGACACGTAACCTTGCCATGAAGTTTTTTCTGCATTACGGCGAATATATCGAGTATTTGATCTGACCTTTTTGAACTTAGTGAAATTCTCCTGCGTTGGGTACGTACGGAAAATTCCAAAACCTTTGTTTTGTTTCTTTTTTGCGTCTCGGCATTCTTGTGTATACCAAATTTTAAGATTCTGCTTTACTACTCCACATGACCGAGGAATTTCGAGGCATGCAGCGGTAAAAATACAGTTTGTGATATCTTTATTCAGTTCGGCTATGCTGAGATCATCTGAAACTACTATATCTAAGCTGGCCCTTTCTCTAAAAAAGTACCCAGTCGGCCAAATGCAACTTCCACCGTCGTGGTTTCGTTGGGGTGACCTGCGGTAGGGATGTTAGGCTTATTAATACAGGGAGGTGATCGCTGCCGCTTAGGTTATTACATCGCATTTAAAATTACAAAAGAGATAGTGAACTAAAAGACAAAACTATGGAACTCATTTTTCCTGTGCACAGAGAGCAGTATGTATCTTTGCCGGGGTTTAGGAGAAAACTTTATTACTTAAAATAAATCTAAAATACGACCTCTTGCATCAGTGCGTGCACTTCCCCAAAAACTAGAGTTGGCATTAAAATCACCAGCTAGCAGATATGGCTCTGGCAGCTGTTCTAAAAGGGATTGTAAATCATGAAGCGTTACTCTTAGTTTAGGAGGGTAGATGTGTAGGCCAGTTGGTGAGACATAAAGGAACTAGACACCGCA